>ML256351.1:9660-40987 GCA_005239495.1 Nicotiana undulata | reverse complement strand
TTTTCATGCATACTTCTGTGATATAGCCATTCCCCATTCATGTGGGGGATTGTTGGGTTTTTTTTAAGTAATTAATGATATATTAATACTTAAAATGGGTGAATGGAAAATGGAGGGAAAAATGAAATATTTGAGTTTTCCTCCTTAATTGTCCCACATAGGAAGAGGAAAAGGTTTTTGATGGGTATATAAGCAATTGCTCTTCTTTTAGCTAATAAAGAGTTAAGAAGAAGGCAAGCCTCGCGTCGTCGTCGGCGTCGTCGCTCGCTCAGCTCGACTCGGCCTCGGCTTCGACTTCGGTTTCAGATTCAGATTTGGATTTGGATTTGGATTTGGATTTAGTTAAATGATCGATCGAGAGATTATTTTTTGGACCAAATTTATTTGTTAATAGTAAATATTAACAGAAATGTTATTAAATATTTGTTTTAATAACAAAATATTAATATTAAAACCATTTCAGTTATCCAGAATTTAGTTTTCTGTTTTGTAACAGAAAATTAACTACCCTTCAATTTCCCCTCTTTATTATTGAGTAAATAGCCAATTATGTCATGACATTTATTCAATGGGCATTTTGCAAAAACAGCCATTCTGAAGAGTTGCACCTCTTCAGATTTCAGCCCAACTTTGGCTATAAATACAAGTCAATTCCCTCAGATTTTAGATACTAATTTCTGAGTTCTCCTCCTTCTTTTTGCATACTTTTAACTTCAAAAAAAGCAAGTAAGTGTGATTTGCTACCGAACTTTGAGTTCGCTGAAACACTGGGGTTTGAAGTACCACTACACCAGTGTGTAATTCGTTCTATCCTGGGAGGAAATAATCCATAACCTTGGGTACTAGGAGGGGATTAAATTCCTTAAGGAAACACTGTGTATTCATTGGGCTCGGATTAATTTTTCATTACGTTTACATTTCAGTTTATATTATTTTATTATTTCCAGAATTGTTTTACAAATACAGGATTTTAACATAAGCATGCTAGAGAGAATTGTGTAAAGTGTAATTGATTGAAAAGTTTAATAGCCCGTTTGGACATAAGAAGTTTTTTCACCCTTTTTTTTTCGAATTCGAAATCAGTTAAGATTTTCAATTTTCACTAAACTTCAAAAACAATCCAAAGTTATATTCACGTCCAAACACAACTCTAATTTTCAAATACCATTTTTCACTTGAAAAAAAAATTCACCTTTTTAGAATTTTACAACTCTTATGTCCAAACGCCTACTAAATCACTAGCCATGAAGAGATAAAAGCTCTGTGGCATTGGCAGGAGTTCTAAGACTTCAGGTCAGAACTGCTCTTCATGTTTGGTTGGTTACAAGAATTTTATGTTTTGATATACATGGATTTTATTGGATTTGGCTACACTATTATACCGTTATGTGTAGTTTAATTTTTAGGGCTATGTTGAGTTGATAATACTAGTGGACGGCTATTTGGATTTTTCCCCCATAATTTAAGTAGGTCCCTTTCTTTCCTCCAAACCATCTTGTAAGTTGAAAATGAAATAGTAGTGGTTGAGTCAATGCGCTAGAGTAAAGTCTTTCTGAGAATTTAAGTCCATGAATGTATATTAAATTAAATTTTTTTAACTAAGACCACTTCACAATCTTACAATTCTCATCCAAATATCATTTTTTATGGCTGTAAGCTGGATTTTCACATTCTTGTTCCCTCTTTTTTGTTACTTTCACTCAGTAACCAACCAACTTCTTGATTATCCAACTGCAAATCTTTCTACAACTTGGATCAACAGTGATTCAGCACCGCATTCACTGAACTTATCGGATGGCTCTATAGTAAGGGCTATACTTGTCAAAGGAAGCCCTGGTCCAAGATATGTTTGTGGATTCTACTGTAATGGAAACTGTGAAACTTACATCTTTGCCATTTTCATTGTGGATACAGATTTTGCTTCCACTTTTTATGCTGATGATGAAATTTTCACACAAGTTGTTTGGTCTGCTAATAGGAATAATCCAGTTAGGATAAATGCAACTTTGCAGCTGACATTAGGAGGAAACTTGGTACTTAGAGATGCTGATGGTACTTTGGTTTGGTCAACAAATACTACTGAGAAATCTGTTGCTGGTTTAAAGTTGAGTCATTTGGGAAATCTTGTTCTCTTTGATGTCAACAATGTTACTGTTTGGCAATCTTTTGATCATCCAACTGATTCTTTGGTACCAGGACAGAAGTTAGTATCAGGAATGAAGCTAACAGCAAGTGTCTCAGCAACAAACTGGACTGAGGGAGGTTTGTTTTCTTTCTCTGCCACAAATAATGGTTTGATTGCTTTCGTTGAATCGAGTCCACCACAAACATATTTTGAGAGTTCCATAGATGGACTAACTGCTAGTAAAGCATCCAACTATGTCATGTATTTGAATGGAAGCTTAGCTTTATTCACCAATTCCAGTGACTCCAAGAATCCGCGGATACTGGTTTCTGTTGCTCCTCTATCTTCAGCTCAATTTTTGAAACTGGAATTTGATGGGCACTTAAAAGTTTATGAGTGGCAACAATACCAGTGGAAAGTGGTCAATGAACTTTTTACTCCTGTTATTGGTGAGTGTGGTTATCCAATGGTATGTGGAAGATATGGCATTTGCTCAAATGGGCAGTGTAGTTGTCCCAAATCAAGTTCTGATTCAACAACCTATTTTAGACAGATAAATGATAGGCAGCCTAATCTTGGTTGTTCTGAGATCACAAAAATGACTTGTAATGACTCAAAAAAACCAGAGATTTTTGGAGCTCAACGATGCGGATTATTTCGCATTTAGTGCAGATCTTACTGATACAGACATGAGTACATGTAAAAATGCATGTTTGAGGAGTTGTTCTTGTAAAGCTGCTATTTTTCGTTATGATTCAAATTCTTCTAATGGGTACTGCTACCTTCCGTCCGAGATCTTTTCGTTGAGGAATAATGAGGACAAGCCAAGGTATAATTCCTCTGCATTTGTGAAAGTAGAGAATGTGAAACTACAGAATCAAACTCAACCAGCTGTTGCAAGAAGGAAGAAGCGCGTGAATGGTGCTATAGTGGGATCTGTTACAGGAATTTCTGCTCTTGGTATCGTAATGGGATGCATATTTTTCATATTCTGGAAGAAGAGAAAGGAAGATGAAGTGGAAGAGCATTATCTGGATAACATGCCAGGAATGCCCGTTAGATTTTCTTACGATGATCTAAAGTCTGCAACCGAGAACTTTAGCAAAAAGCTTGGTGAAGGAGGATTTGGATCAGTGTTCGGAGGGACCTTAAAAGACGACACAAAAATAGCAGTGAAATGCCTTGATGGAATATTAGGCAAAGCCAAGAAATCATTCCTAGCTGAGGTTGAAACCATTGGCAGCATACATCATCTCAGCTTGGTCCAATTAATTGGCTTCTGTGCTGAGAAATCTCACAGACTTCTAGTATATGAGTTTATGAGCAATGGGTCACTAGATAAATGGATCTACTCTGGCAATCAAGAAATCGTTCTAGATTGGAAATGCAGGAAGAAGATTATTCATGACATAGCCAAAGGATTAGCCTACCTCCACGACGAATGCAGGCAAAAAATTCTACATTTGGATATTAAGCCTCAAAACATTCTATTAGATGAGAAGTATGATGCTAAGCTCTCTGATTTCGGACTTTCCAAGCTAATAGATCGGACTCAGAGCAAAGTTGTGACTACCATGAGAGGTACTCCTGGCTATCTAGCTCCTGAATGGCTTAGTGCAGTTATAACAGAAAAGGTAGATGTCTATAGCTTTGGCGTTGTAGTCTTGGAGATCTTGTGTGGAAGGAAAAGTTTCGAGCCATCTGAGCCCGAGGAGCAAAGGCTATTGATGAGTCTTCTCAAGAGAAAGGCAGAGGAAGGGCGATTAATGGATCTGATTGATAAGCGCAGTGAGGATATGCAGCTTTATAAGGAAGAAGTAGTAGATACAATGCAAGTTGCTGCGTGGTGTCTACAACGCGATTACACCAAGAGACCATCAATGTCAATAGTTGTCATGGTCATTGAGGGCGCGGTGGATGTTGAAAAGAGTCTGGACTACAACTTCCTTGTGCCACAAACCGTATCGGATATCAGCATAATAGATTCTGCTCCATTACTTCCCTCAATCCTATCAGGCCCAAGGTGAGAGGAAATTTGTTCTTAAACATTGCTAATTTCAAGCTCTACTATAAAAGTGCAGCATGCTGGCTGCTGTTTAAATTTCTTCGTCATAAGCCATATCATAAAGTTGTACTAGTTTGTTTTCTTGCACTAGTCAAGCAAATTTATTCAATATATATATCAAGTGTCAGGAAGAAGACTAAATTTGTACTTGCAACTTCCTTTCTGCTCTCACTCAAATGATAGGAAAGTTTTTCTTTGCTGAGCGAGAAATCCACGAGGGCTAGTAGCGCATTGTTCAAACTCGGTGGACCATGGTTACCCTTTACCCCTTAAATACAAGTGATGGATTAGTCTTATGTTTTGATGATCTAACAAATTTTATGTCAAGAACCAGATAAATGACCTGATGCGTAACCAACACAACCACTCAGCATAGACTCAAGAATTCTGGGCAGTGTACGCCTGAATTCACTGGAAACAGTTTAGGGACCTGATCCCTTGATATTCACCTGACAGAAGTACAAGTTAACTCTACAGCTGGAAAGCTGTGACAGAAAGTGACTGCCTGCTATTGTGCACGCTACAGTGCAGAAACAATGCAGCAGTCACTTCCCATTGGTTGAAGAGTGTACCAACTAAGCATGGGTATCATTCTGGGATGTCCTAGGGATATAATATCCTGTTGGAAGACAAACAAGATATTCACTTAAGCATTTACTATCACTCTCTCAAGCATTGAAGATCTGCTCTACCATTCAAGGCTCAAGTGTGTCAAGAACAAGAAGACAACTCCACTAAAACGGACCAGTTTCACTACGTGTTCGTAGGCGTCCTTTAGTTGAGTTGTAATCTTGTATTTTGTTTCTATTGTATCCTATCTTGCTTTATTAGAAGCTTTGTTTCTGGAAACACAAAATCATAAACCATTTGTGTTTGTGTTGTGACTAGCTTTAGTCATAAGTCAAAGTCTTTGTAACTAAGTTAGTAACAAAGTGGCTTGTAGTAAGTACTACAAGTTAGTGTGTGAAAGTCTTTGTAAGAGAGTCATTACAAAGTGGCTTGTAATAGTTGAGATTACAAGTTAGTTAAGTTGAAATCCTACCAGTGTAGGTCGTAGTTTTTGTCCCTTGAGTTGGGATAAAGGACCAGGTCTCATTACTGTTGGTGGACTCATAGAAACTATCAACAAGGCTATTGTCTGTGGCAAGGTTCAAACACTTGTTGTGCGCCTAACCCACACATCACCTGCTACGCTCTTAGTAATAAGACCAAAGCGATAATGGTAGTTACGTAACCTAGCTACAGTACTTCCATAGACTTTCTACTTGCATTAATCACCATCAAACAATTATTCCAGTTTAAAATACAGGAATCAACCATCTACAAAAATAAATTAAAATTAATCAAACACTAAAATGCGCAACTCAATTGAATGCAATGCAATGCAAGTAGAAAGATCTAAGCTTTATATTCACACATATATTGACGTATTTATAAAGACCTAAGGTTTATGAGCTCCAATGCAAGGACATATAATAGGTTTAAGCAAAAATGTATTTGGAACTTTAAACTGTCATTTGTCTCTCTTTAAACGTCTCATTCCCTGATGAATTTTTTTACATAGCAAGTTATGGCTACTTGTGGTCAAAATCCTGCCTTCAAGATTTGTGACAAGGCAAGTTTTGTAAACCAATTTGAAATCCGTGGCCAAATTGCGTTCGTTAGGAACTTAGGATTAGAATTTGGCCAGAAATTCTGGGATTTTTGTGACAAGCAAGTTTTGCTCATTAATTATCTTTACTTAATGCTGGCCGAAATCTATGCTTGCAAAACTTATCTTAACGGGTTACTACTTAAATGGTCTCTCAAGAGGGTGATTTGCACAAATACGACACTTTCGTGCCTCTCTTGATTGTTTTATCCCATTTGTCTGGGTTTAACAAATGTTGCCTCTCGCTCGTGCTTTCGCAACACTTTTGAGTTTTGACTTAAAGGTTTTTTTATTGGGCAAGCGGGAGTAAATAAAATCAAAATCATCAATTTTCAAGGTCATTGAATATAATTTCCAGTTCTCAAAATGTCTTCTTCTTATGGTCCAATGTATCTAGGTCCTTTGGGCTAGTCTCATATCTAACAGTGGCACCCCAGTTTACTAAGCCATGGTATTTCTCAATCTGAAAGCATATCCAAATACGTAAAAGTTGCACGAGCCGTCTTATTTGGTCGCCCCCATTTATCCTATGCCTATTTTTTTTTAAAAGTTTTAACTTGTACCCGCTGTCTCCTTCGTTTTTTGAATGCTGAAGATTGAGATATTGTTATGTGTTCTAACATGATGATTCATATATATTTGCTTGTTCCATTATGATTAGTTTGGTCTTATTCATAATACTTTAACCTTTTAGATATTTTAGCTTTACAGGCATATTAGTTTTTTGTTCTAATTTATATGTAGTAACTTGTTTTCATGTCGAAAATATGTTTCATTCTTTAATCTTTGAAATAAACAACATCAATCGCTGCTAATCATGATATATTAAACTCATTGTTGTTTTAGAACTTAAGATCTAAGAATGCTGATGTTCAGCAAATATAAACAAAAACTTCAGCTCCTAAAATGCTGAAGTTCAGCAAATACTAAAGAAACTTCAGTCCTGAAGTTCATCACAAACAGAACAAACCTTCAGCTAAAACATGCTGAAGTTCAGCAAATACACAACAAAGCTTCAACTAAAATATGCTGAAGTTTAGCAAATACATCTACTAAAATGCTGAAGTTCAGCAATTACAAACAAAGCTTCAGCTACTAGAATGTTGAAGTTCAGCCATTACAAACAAAAACTTCAGCCAACACATGTTGTTTTTTTTAACTGAAGTTGTCATTTGCACTATGAACTGAAGTTTGCGTGATTGCCTTTGCAAGTCAGGCCAAACTTCATGCAAAAATATCTGAAGTTTTGCTCCACTTCAGGCAAAATCTTTTGCTACTTTCAGGCCCGTACACCTGAAATTACGTGAAAAGTGGATACGCATGCAAAATTTTTTGCAACACGACTATAAATTAAAACGTGACCCAGAAAGCGGGTATAGATACAAATGCCCCTCCAAATTCTAATATGGAAGAGCTCAAAACAATAAATAATTATATTGATTATTTTTATTGCGGATACCCATAAAAACTACTAATTGTTCTGGTATATTTGAATTATCGTGTTTTTCTTTTACATATCGCTTAAGAAAAATTAATAAGAAGTGTTTTTTTACTACAATGCCCTTAATTTATATCTCTAATCATTCAAGTATCTTCTCCCTCCATTATATCTAAGGGATATAGTATGTTTGGTCAAGTTTTTTCCCAAGTCAAAAGTATTTTTTTCTTTTAGTGCTTTTAGTTAGGAGC
The DNA here is from genome assembly GCA_005239495.1 of Nicotiana undulata. Classification (NCBI taxonomy): domain Eukaryota; kingdom Viridiplantae; phylum Streptophyta; class Magnoliopsida; order Solanales; family Solanaceae; genus Nicotiana; species Nicotiana undulata. The sequence continues at coordinate 33,457 of ML256351.1, read as the reverse complement.
AGCAGTTTTTAAGAAGTAAAAGAAAGTAGCTTTTACCAAAAGCAACTTTGACTTTTTTTCCTACCAAAAATACCTTTAGCAAAATATTATATATACCAAAAAAAAACTTTACTAAGTTTAAACTATTATTTAATATATGATGACTTTTGGGATAAGTTTTCATATTTATTGAATGATTTTTTGATATATTTAAATATCTTGAAAGAATAAATTCTTTTCAATTTAATTTTTACATTTTACTTAAATAAAATAAAAACTTAATTATTATCTTTAATACTAATAAATAGTGTCACACCTCCTTTTTTTTTTCCAGAAAAGGGGATATGAGAGCTTTTTCAATTTAAGTGACATTAATCGAATTGGAATTATTTATTTAATTTAAGAGTCACCGATTTCATGGTGCCCCAAGTCATCAGTTTATTTTAAAATCCCAAATCGAGGAAAATTGATTCGGTTTAAAAGTCCGCGAAAACCAGAAGACCGAGTAAGAAATTCTGTTAACCCAGGAGAATGTATTAGGCATTCCGAGATCCCGTGATTTTAGCACGGTCGCTTTAATCATACCTGGCTTAATTAAATTGTTTAATTACTCATTTTTTGGCGCGTCAAGAATCATGTCACGCGCACGTGTACACAATTCACAACACTTAAATATTTAAGAAAGCTTGGCCAAAGTCGTGCAAATGTGTATCTTAATTTATTTTGAAAATCATAATTATGACATGCGAACGTGTAAACAATCACGATGATTTGATTAATTAAGAGCGTACCTAAAAGCATGCTAACGTATTCATAGATTATTTTTCCTACTTTCAGATTATTGTGAGGAGTTGTAATCAACTCTTTAAATTATTAGCAAACTACTATGAATTATTTACAACTTAATGAGTTGATTGTTCAAAACAGTATTAATCAATCTTCGCTAAGTATTACTAATACTAAAGCACGCCATAATGTAAAAAATAAAAGTAACGGGATGAAGGCAAACGTAAATCACACCCAAGCAATTGTAACAAACAAAAACAAAATGATAAATCTTGGTAACATAGAATCAAGAGACCATATTCAGCAATTTGAACAAAATTTATGGAGTCTATATTTGAAAGCTTTAACAAAACAGCAGCTATAAAAAAAATTGTCAAACTCAACAGCAACTAAACAAGATCTTATAGGCATATAAACTAATAAAAGTTGAAGAAAAGAAGAAGGGAAAGTGTATACAAATTGTGCCCCTATCTTTGTGAGGATAGAGAAGTTATTTCTAAGAGACCATCAACACACAAAAAAAAAATGAGAATCAAATAACAAGTAGGTGAGGTGCAAAAATATATGAGGAAAGAAAGTGTAAACTTAAGATGGTGAAATTTAATCTTATTTTAGCGACTTGGTGTTGACCTCAAAAATTGGTCTTTTGAACCTGTGAAATATTCATGCATTATGTAATAAAGAAGTCCTAACTTGCGATCAAATCTATATCTATATCTATATTTATATATTATTAAAAAGAAAGGATAAAGCTCTCTTCTTAAGTCAAGTGACAACATAAAAAAATGTCATATGTTATAATTAGTTAATAATATTTAGTTACTAATTAGTTATTATTTATTATTTTTAAATTAAATATCTATAAAAACAAAAATAATAAAACATAAAAAAACTATGATCTATATCTTCTCTCTCTCTATATATATATATATAATGATTACTTTATTTGAATCAATAAATATAAATAGTTTATAATTAACTATAATAAAAAAAATAAAAATACAATAACTATCCATTCAAATTGGGTGAGAGTAGTTTCAAGTTGAAGCTTTGAAATTATTATAAAATAAAAAATAAAAGTAAGAAAAAATAAAATTACATATGATAAAAAACGAAGAAAAAAAAACAAGAGAAGAAAAACCACCCATTCAAATTGGGTAGGAGTAGTTTCAAGTTGTATCTTTAAATTATTTTTCTAAAATTATTTTTTTAAAAAGAAAAACTAAATTTAGCTATAATAAAAAAACGAAAATAAAAAATTACCATTTCAATTTCGGGNAAGATGGTGAAATTTAATCTTATTTTAGCGACTTGGTGTTGACCTCAAAAATTGGTCTTTTGAACCTGTGAAATATTCATGCATTATGTAATAAAGAAGTCCTAACTTGCGATCAAATCTATATCTATATCTATATTTATATATTATTAAAAAGAAAGGATAAAGCTCTCTTCTTAAGTCAAGTGACAACATAAAAAAATGTCATATGTTATAATTAGTTAATAATATTTAGTTACTAATTAGTTATTATTTATTATTTTTAAATTAAATATCTATAAAAACAAAAATAATAAAACATAAAAAAACTATGATCTATATCTTCTCTCTCTCTATATATATATATATAATGATTACTTTATTTGAATCAATAAATATAAATAGTTTATAATTAACTATAATAAAAAAAATAAAAATACAATAACTATCCATTCAAATTGGGTGAGAGTAGTTTCAAGTTGAAGCTTTGAAATTATTATAAAATAAAAAATAAAAGTAAGAAAAAATAAAATTACATATGATAAAAAACGAAGAAAAAAAAACAAGAGAAGAAAAACCACCCATTCAAATTGGGTAGGAGTAGTTTCAACTTTCAAGTTGTTTCTTTAAATTATTTTCTAAAATTATTATTTTTTTAAAAGAAGAACTAAATTTAGCTATAATAAAAAAACGAAAATAAAAAATTACCATTTCAATTTGGGGAATAGTTTCAAGTTAGACACTGAAAATTATTTTACTATGAAAACGAAAATAAAGAAATAAAAACTTATAAAAATAAGAAAAAATAAATTACCTATTAAAAAGCGAAAACAAAAATAAGCAAAACTACCCATCCAAATTGGGTGGGAGTAGTTTCAAGTTGTAGTTTTAAAACTTCTATATATTACTAAAAGGATAGGACAAATCTCTCTCCTTAAGCCAAGTGGCAGCATAAAAAAATACCACATGTTATAATTAGTTAATAATAGTTATTTATTTACTAATTAGTTATTGTTTTTGAATTAAATATCTATAAAAATGAAAATCTATATTTATATATTATTAAAAGAGGACAAAACTCTCTCCTTAAGCCAAGTGAAAGCATTAAAAAATGCCACATGTTATAATTAGTTAATAATAGTTATTTAGTTACTAATTAGTTATTTTTTATTATTTTTGAATTAAATATCTATAAAAACAAAAATCTATATATTATTAAAAGGAGAGGACAGAGCTCTCTCCTATCTTCTCTCTCTCTCTCTCTCTCTCTCTTTATATATATATATATATATATATATATATATATATATATATATATATATATAATGATTACTTTATTTGAAATAATAAATATAAATATTTTATAATTAGCTATAATAAAAAAATAAAAATACAATAACTACTCATTCAAATATATATCTATATCTATATCTATATCTATATATTATTAAAAGGAGAGGACAAAGCTCTCTCCTTAATCCAAGTGGCAGCATAAAAAAATGTCACATGTTATAATTAGTTAATAATAGTTACTTAGTTACTAATTAGTTATTGTTTATTATTTTTAAGTTAAATATCTATAAAAACGAAAATAATAAAAAATAAAAAAAACTATGATCTATATCTTCTCTCTCTCTCTCTCTCTCTCTCTATATATATATATATATATATAATGGTTACTTTATTTGAATCAATAAATATAAATATTTTATAATTAGCTATAATAATAAAAAATACAATAACTATCCATTCAAATTGGGTGAAAGTAGTTTCAAGTTGGAGCTTTGAAATTATTTTAAAATAAAAAATAAAAGTAAGAAAAAATAAAATTACATATGATAAAAAACGAAGAAAAAAAAACAAGAGAAGAAAAACCACCCATTCAAATTGGGTAGGAGTAGTTTCAAGTTGTATCTTTAAATTATTTTTCTAAAATTATTTTTTTAAAAAGAAAAACTAAATTTAGCTATAATAAAAAAACGAAAATAAAAAATTACCATTTCAATTTCGGGAATTNTGATGTCTGGTGTAATACCCTTCGCGAACGCGGCCAAGGGTTCGCGAACGCGAAGGGTAAATAGGGTGGCGTAGACTTTTGTTCTACGCGAACGCAGGGGTACCATCGCGAACGCGGAGCAATGGGGGTACTGCTCTACGCGAATGCGACGCCCCTCTCGCGAACGCGTAGAGTTAAAAGGGTGGGGTCTGGGCTCGGTTAGGTTGCTCTTCGCGAACGCGGGCAGTGGCTCGCGAACGCGGAAGGTTAGGAAGTCAACCCTTCGCGAACGCGGCCCTGGCTCTTCGAACGCATAGGGTCCAGCTGTCAACCCTTCGCGAACGCGTAGGGTAAATACCTCCAGTGATTTTTAATAAACCAAAAACAGAACCATTTCGGGATTTCTCCCATCCTTCACTCCTTCCTTCTTCCCCAAACCCCCATAGGTGAAATTCAAGTTTCCCTTCCTCCATTGCTCCATATGTATGTATATTTAACTCCATTTTCTTCCATTTTCCATCACTAATCACTAGAAGACTAGGTCTAAAAATCATAAAATTAAGGTAGAAATTGGGTTTTTGGGTAGTGTTAGGTTTTTGGGAAAATTGGATGATTCAACCTCAATTTGGGGTCGGATCCTAAAACTAATTACATAATTGAACTCGTGGGGTTATGGGTGATCGGGTTTTGGTCCGAACCTCGAGTTTAGACCACGTGGGCCCGGGGTCGAATTTCGTTATTTTTGGAAGAATGCTAGAAAATGAATACCTAGGCTATGGGATTATATTATTGAGTCTTTATTGATATTATTGAATTAATTATGCATAGATAACGTTGTTTCGGAGTCGGATTATAAAGGAAAGGCGGTCTTAGAGGGTTGATTGCCATACTTTGGACCGAGGTAAGTGTCTTGCCTAACTTTGGTGAGGGAATAGGTATTATTTGCTATGTGCTAAGTGAATATCATGTTCATTGCATAGGTGAGGTGACGAGTACCTATGCGATGTGTGTCAAGCATGGCCGTGAGTATATTTTGATAGAATTTGCAGTATTTCTTCCATGTTTAGCATATCATGAGATTGTCTTTACTTGGTAATTTATTCTTGATTGAGAGTATTGGCTGTTGAGCTTGAGAAGTGTTGATACGAATGATACTCCAAGTGTAGAGTATGTGATTGAGGTGATTGGTTATAGCGGAGACCCTTGCCGGGCATTTCTTGAGCTACTAATTGATGTTTCCCCCTTGCCGGGTGTTTTGAACTGCTTATTTTCACTATGCTGTACTCCTTGCCATGTTATCTGTTATTGTTTTGGTGAGGAAGAGTGTAAAGCACGAAGGGTGATGCCGTGCCATGATATTTGATTACATTGCATAGTGAGGAAGAGTGTAAAGCACGAAGGGTGATGTCGTGCCATGATTCATATTGATTATAAGCACGAAGGTAAATGCCGTGCCATGACTTTTATTGATTATAAGCACGAAGGTAAATTCCGTGCCATGACTGTTATTGATTATAAGCACGAAGGTTAATGCCGTGCCATGATACATTGTACATTGCATTGTGAGGAAGAGAGTAAAAGCACGAAGGGTGATGCCGTGCCATGATATTTGATTACATTGCATTGTGAGGAAGAGAGTAAAAGCACGAAGGGTGATGCCGTGCCATTGTTTACTTTTCTGATATTTATACTTGCTTCGTGGGATATTGTATTAGATGCTTCCCTTGTTTACTTCTATCTGTCAATTAGACTGCTTCACCTCACTTGTTTCCCCTTTACTGCTCCTGTATCCCTCACTTGTTGCTTATCTCTTGCCTGGTATTATTCTCGTTACCTGCTGTAGAATAGGACAGGTTATCGTTATCGTCAAGTCTAGCCTCGTCACTACTTCGGCCGAAGTTAGGCTCGACACTTACTCAGTACATGGGGTCGGTTGTACTGATGCTACACTGCACTTCTTAATGTTGTGCAGATCATGCATCTGGACCCAGTGGACCGCATAGAGGGAGTCACCTTCAGTCCACCCAAAGCTTCAAGGTATACCCGCTGGCGTTCGTGGGCCTTTGTGTCTCTCCTACATTCGGATTCCTCATTGTCTTATTTTTCTCTTAGTTCCAAGACAATTGTATATTTCTTTTCAGACTCTGTATTTAGCACTCGGGTTAGATAGTCCGTGAGATTGTGACACAGCGGTTTTGGGATTTTGCGATGTTGTTGCCTTTATCATTTCATTATGCGTTTTGAGAATATTATTACTTTTCTGCTGTAAAAACTTTTGACGTGATTTGGAAATGATCAGTAAAGGTTGAAAGTTAAGGAAATTGAGACATTCCAGTAGAGGTTGGAAAGTTAATTGGCTTTATTTCTGTTACGTTGTTTTATAGATGTCAAAGAGTTGTGTACGTTGGCTTGTCTAGCGGGTTCAACGTTAGACGCAGTCACGACCTGAAAGGTGGGATTTCGGGTCGTGACAGGAATAGTTTCAAGTTACACACTTAAAATTATTTTAATATGAAAACGAAAATAAAGAAACAAAAAACTTACAAAAATAAGAAAAAATAAATTACCTATAATTAAAAAACGAAAACAAAAATAAGCAAAACTACCCATCCAAATTGGGTGGGAGTAGTTTCAAGTTGTAGTTTTAAAACTTCTATATATTATTAAAAGGATAGGACAAATCTCTCTCCTTAAGCCAAGTGGCAGCATAAAAAAATGTCACATGTTATAATTAGTTAATAATAGTTATTTAGTTACTAATTAGTTATTGTTTATTATTTTTGAATTAGATATCTATAAAAACGAAAATCTATATCTATATATTATTAAAAGGAGAGGACAAAGCTCTCTCTTAAGCCAAGTGGAAGCATAAAAAAATGCCACATATTATAATTAGTTAATAATAGTTATTTAGTTACTAATTAGTTATTGTTTATTATTTTTGAATTAAATATCTATAAAAACGAAAATCTATATATTATTAAAAGGAGAGGACAGAGCTCTCTCCTTAATCTATATCTTCTCTCTCTCTCTCTCTCTCTCTCTCTCTCTATATATATATATATATATATATATATATATATATATATATATATATATAATGGTTACTTTCTTTGAATTAATAATTATAAATATTTATAATTAGCTATAATAAAAAAATAAAATACAATAACTACCCATTCAAATTGGGTGAGAGTAGTTTCAGGTTGGAGCTTTGAAATTATTTTAAAATAAAAAATAAAAGTAAGAAAAAATAAAATTACATATGATAAAAAACGAAAAAAAAACAAGAGAAGAAAAACCACCCATTCAAATTGGGTAGGAGTAGTTTCAAGTTGTAGCTTTAGATTATTTTTTAAAAAACAAAAAACTAAATTTAGCTATAATAAACGAAAATAAAAAAGCCATTTCAATTTGGGGAATAGTTTCAAGTTAGACACTTAAAATTATTTTAATATGAAAACGAAAATAAAGAAATAAAAAACTTACAAAAATAAGAAAAAATAAATTACCTATAATTAAAAAACGAGAACAAAAATAAGAAAAACTACCCATCCAAATTGGGCGTGAGTTTCAAGTTGTAGTTTTAAAACTATTTTCTATATAAAAAAGGTTTAAAAAGAAAATTTTAAATTAGCTATAATAATAAAAAATTACCAATAAATATGGATACTTTATAATTAGTTATACTAAAAAACAAAAACAAAAAAAAAATATTCAATTTAAATTGGAAAGTTGTTTCTTCCTATCAACAATGCAACAATACTAAATATTTTATATTTATAATATAAAAAAGAACAGAACACAAATTTATTCGATGCCCAGAGAAATTCCTTTAACTTAAAAGAAATTTTAATCATTACAATTAATAATATTATTGAGAATAATAATAAAAAATTAAAATAAAAAAAATATGTCAAGAGTTATAAAGAATATATCTTTTATTATATTACAAAGGAAGTAGCAGATAAAAATATTCAAAAAATTATATGCTAATAAAAGTTTCTATTAACAATGAAATAATACTAAATATTGGATAATAGAATAAAGTAAAATATAGAACAAAAAAGGTATTGGATTCCCATATAAGTCGTTTTAATTTAATAGAGATTTTATTTATTAAAATTCTGATAATATTTTTAACAACAGTAGAATAAATTTAACTAAAATATTATTTCAAGACTAATAATATATATATTTCTATTATTTTAAAAAATGAAGTAGCAGAAAAAAATATTAAATAAAGTAATATGCTAATAAGAACTTTTATTAACAATACAATAATAGTAAATATTGGATAATTAGTAGTAAATAAAGTAATATGCTAATAAGAAAAAATAGGATACATAGTAGAACTATTATATGAAAAATTAGGTTAAATGATAAAATATGATTATTTAATAATAAGGAAAGTCAAGATGAGAGAAAAAAAAGTAAAGAAACGACGTCACTACACAAAATTCCATCATTCCATAAAGAGACACTTTTCGCCATTACGTAACGATGAGTTTAACAATTCGATACAATAAGATTTAAGTAACAATCAAAATAAATATTATATTTAAAATAACAATACGATACAATACAGTAGGTAACAACCATCCGAACAAGCTGCCAATTGTATAATATATTCTTCTAATTTCTTAATTTCTTTCTAAGTGATGTGCATAACCAAACATAATTATTATTTCGTTTTACATTTAAACACTATATGAAGAAAAATAGATTCAGTTCTCCCTACTTATGGGAAGCTTTTCACTTTAAAACTATCATAAGTATTTTACACGCAATTTCAAAAATATCATTGCGAAGATAACTAACTAGAAACAACTGAAGATTGAAGTGGCCAACATACCACAAGATAAGCTCTGCAAAATATACAAACGCTGCCATTTTTTTGGATGTAAATAACTACTTATCAAATATTATATGGAGTATACATATATAATTTCATTTAATACTAGCGTAATTAAACTACACAATAAATAACTAATATCTTATTTCAATTCCAAACCGGTCGGAGAAATTAATCCCAATAGTCGACACATTTCTTCTAGCGTTATCACGAGAAACATCATAATATTGGTGGTCGAATAGGTGGAGATGGTGGTTGTCGCACATGGTTGTCTTCTTCATCATGTTTGCTCAGTTACATGGAGGATGATATTACACCCGTGAAGTTTAAGGATAGTGAAAGTTAAGTTTAACGGTTATTATAATTCTAGCATCATCATCTCTCAACTTTTTTTTTTTGTACAAACTTTTCGAGGGAAAAGAAAAATATAAAGTTCAAAGATTAAATAAAATCTACTAAAAAACATTACAAAGCATAAGAGCCAGTAACGATGGAAAGGATGACTTGAGTGAAATGTAACCCTTTTCTTGCCTTTATATTGTTCTTTCATGATTGATATTGCTTGATTTAACTTCATCTTTTTATTAATTGAATTAATGTACATTTCCAACTTCTCAGCTTCTCTTAAGTTTTACAAACGAAGAGGTTGGCTAGTGGTTAACTGAAAATGCTTGATTTCCTTTCACTAATTATTAATTGAATTAATTTTCACTCCAACATCCTGCATTCTCTATACATTTAGAGACAAAAGGGGTTGGCTAGTGGTTAACTTATTGAAGGGTATTATAGTCATTTAATTTTTTAATAGGGCTATTTTAGTCTTTCAATCTTCATCTTTGAAGTTCACACTTATAATATAGTATGATAATCAAAAATAAAAAAATACTACACTAATTGTCACTACCCAAAATTCATACGGTCGTGATGGCGCCGGACATCGCTGTCAGGAAAGCCACTCATTAATTGGTTGAAGTAAATCTCTGCTTTATCATTTTCGAAATCGTTACCTTTTATTGCATTTCACAATTAAATAGATAAACCTTCGTTAATTGAATACGACAACAAATCAATTCAGTTTAATCAATTAAATCCCAACACATCCCAGAACCCGCTGACACAAGTACATGAGCAATTTCTAAAAATTTATACAATATACAACTCTTGTCCGAGAAATAAATTGGACAAAGGCAATAGAGATACAATGTAAAGACATAGAAGGGAGGCTCTGTCAGCTGCGGAACGCCTCCTGATGAATGCAACCCGAGTAAGTCTCCAAATCAACCACTGTACTATGAGGGTACTTGTGCAACAAAATGCACAGAAAGTGTAGCATGAGTACATAAACATATATGTACCCAGTGAGTATCCCGTCTAATCTCGAAGAAGTAGTGACGAGAGGTCGACTTGACACTCACTAAGGTCCAGCAATAATAATATGACAGTATATAGTGAAAGCGGTAGGCATGTGAAGGCAGATAAACAACGATGTAATATAAGGCACTGAAATCCGAGTAATTTCTGAAAATAGGTAAATAACAATTCCCCCCCCCCTTTTTTCCTCAATTATCAAAGTAAATAACGGTTCCCACTTCTTTTTTCCTCAAATGTCTGAAAAAATCAATATCTATGAAACGGTAATAAATAGTTATACGTACATAGGAATAAGACAACCGGCCGGAGTCGTAAGGTAGTATATAAATACTGAATGGTCGTAAAGCTCCCCACGATCGCGAATCATACATGCGTCTCGTGTGCTGACTCGATTATACTAATTAAATATAAGCTCCCCACGATCGCGAATCATACATGCGACTCGTGTGCTGGCTCGATATATATGTACTGTATCATCATATATATGCACTGCCGAGGATCGAACGACCCGTCCCATAAGTGCATCTTTAAATCCGCCGTGGCGTACGACCCGTTCCCATAAGAGTATATTTAAAATCCGATGTGGCGTACGACCCGTTCCCATAAGAGTATTTTTAAATCCGCCGTGGCGTACGTCCCGTTCCCATAAGAGTATTTTTAAATCCGCCGTGGCGTACGGCCCGATCCCATAAGAGTATCTTTAAAAGTCCGTCGTGACATACGACCCGATCCCATAAGAGTAGGGGAAAACACACTCCGTTCGCGGAATGTAAATTTGTGAAACGGTCACATGCACACAATATTCTTTTCTTTTCATAATACCTTCCATAAAACAATTTCTATCATATTAATTCCCGTAAGTCATTTCATTTCATGTTATTTTTTCGTAAAACAATTCCTTCCATCATATTTTCCGTAAAATAATTCCTTTCATATTATTTAAAATCCATAAGTCTCAGAGAAACAAAATCACGCATAACGGGATCTCATATCACAACATATAAGTTATTACAAGAAGAACAAAGGGCATGATGTGGGGCCTAACTACCCGGACATAGCAATAATAGCCGCTACGTACGGACTCTCGTCACTTGGTACGTACGTAGACCCCGCAACCAATTACATATAGCATGTGGAACACCTAAGGGGACAATTCCCTCTTACAAGGTTAGAAAGGAGACTCGCCTCGCTCCGAAGATTCATCACTGGCTTCCAAGCGTCTACGACGACTTCAATGGATGCGCAGTGCCCTCAAACTATCCAAATAACGATAATTCAATGAAAATATACTCAATTGATCATAACAAATTCAAATTACAAGGTTCCTCAACCCGGCTCAATGAAATGACCAAAATGCCCTCAGGCCCACGTGCCCGGACTTCGAAATTTCTTGAAGAAAATCTCTACCCGTAGCTTTACTAATTCATTTACACCATTTACTCCAATAATTAAGCTCAATTCGTGGCTAAAAATCGAATTTACCAAATTCTAGGTTTCCTTCAAGAATCCCCAAATTTTCCCACAATTTTCATGTTCAAATCCATGTAATAACCTTGTATTTAACTTGGAAATAAGTAGAAACATCTTACCTCTGAAGCTTGATGAAATCTCCCTTGAAAAGCTCAACAAAATAGCCCATAGCATATGAAACATGGGTGATAAATGACAAAAATCCGTCTTTAAAACATTCTGCCCAGGCCTCTTTTTGCACCTGCGGTCCAACACCCGCACATGCGATTCCGCAGGTGCGACCAAACCTCCGCACCTGCGGTATTTCCTCAACTCAAGCTAACTTCGCACCTGCGACCCATAATCCGCATCTGCGACCTCGCAGGTGCAGAAACACCATCGCACCTGCGCTCCCAGCCAGACCCTCAATCCTTCGCACCTGCGGCGCCCTTAGCCGCACCTGCGGCCAAATCCTCGCAGGTGCGGTCACACCTGATGACAACAACCTTCAGCTTTCTTCAACTTCAAATATTGATCCGTTAACCACCCAGAATCCACCCGAGGTCCCGGGGACCCCATCCAATCACACCAACCCATCCCAAAACATAACACGGACTTGCTCAAAGCCTCAAATCACATCAAACAACATCGAAACGACGAATCGCTCTCCAATCCAAATCTTTAAGAACTTAGGATTTCAAACTTCTACATTCGATGCCGAAATATATCAAATCACGTCCGATTGATCCCAAATTTTTCACGCAAGTCATATTCGACATTACGGGCCTGCTCCAACTTCCGGAATCGCATTCCGACCCCGATATCAAAATCTCCACTTCCGGTCGAATTCTTCCAAAACCTTCAAATTTTACTTTAGCCAAATAACCTCGAATTGACTTTCGGATATCCGAATTCACTTCCGATCGCGCTCCCAACTCCAGAATCACCATACAAAGCTATTCCCGGACTCGGAACCCCAAACAGACATCAAAATCATTGCAATGCGCTTTAAGCCAAATTTAGGAAATTCATTCAAAAATGTTGATTTCCACAATATACGCCAAAATGCTCATGGGTTATCCAAAACCCGACTCGAACATACGCCCAAGTCCGAAATCATCATACGAACCTGCTGGAACCTTCGGATCCTGATTCCGAGGTCATTTGCTCAAAATTCCAATCCTAATTAGTTTCTTCAACTTAAGGCTTCCGAAATGAGAATTTTCCTTTAAATTTAACTCTGAACTTCCTGAATTTCGATTCTGAACATACACACAAATCACAATACCTGAAATGGAGCTATTCATGACTTCCAACCGCTGAATGATGCGCTAGTGCTCAAAACGACCGATCGGGTCGTTACACTAATATTTTAAACTAGGAAAAAAAATATGAAAGTACTAAGAAAAGGTATAACATTAGTAGTGCTACAGATTAAAGGAATATATATATATATATATATATATATATATATATATATATATGGGCCGGAATTGAAATATAGTCTTTTTGGACAAAAACCGGGCGCTATACCTTAACGGTAACTTTTGCCGTTAAGGTATATCGTCTAGTTTTTGGGCGCTATTGTTACACCCCGTACTTTGATATTAGGATAAGTTGTAGTTATCCATATGAGCTTGAAGTGATTAAGACCATTCATGAGATTTTAGAGGATTTGTGACTATGTTATTATAAGACCCCGAAAGATTAACAACCTTTAAAAAATAAGTAAAGAAAATAGCATTTGGCTAGTATTAGCCTTCTGAACATTTAAAACATAACTAGTAAGTTTATTTGTTAGAAATGCAAACTTTCTTAGTTACTCTTTTACTGAAAGTTAAATTGTCCCTCATCACCCATATTTTTGAAAAATTCATATTCACATATCTTCTTAGGCATGATATTATGTTAGTGTGGTATTTTCTTTTAAGTAAAGTATTTTAGTAAAGGTTTATAAGTATAATTTTGGATAGTTATCATTATTACTATTTTCGAATATGGTAAATTATACATATAATATGAGAAAGTTTATGAGATTTTCTTTATTGTAAAGATAGAAATTAGTTTCTCTTCATTTGTTTTCACAATCTTCTTTTGTATGTTTCTGCTAAGAACAAGCTTAATAAAAATTAAAAGCTATTTCTTCATTATTTTTTATTTTAATTAATTTCTTATACTAGAATGTTTTTGTAGTAAATGGGTATCCTTTTTTTGGGCATTTCTTGAAAATTGTTTTGGCTCATTTTACTATTGAGAAAAGTAACAATAAAGATCAAAACTTTTGCTAGATTATCTTTTGGTTTTGATTTGTTTATGAAATTTAGAACGACATTCTACTACTGTTAGTATTATTAATATCACTGAGTGAGTTTTTCTTTTTGGATTCAAAATAAGTTTGAAGAAGGCCTATAAATCAAAATTCTTGAATGTTTCAATAAAATAATAGTATATGTATTTATTTTATATGGTACCGCACGAACATGGTAGTAGGATGTATAAAGTGTATTAAAAATAATAATAAGTAGAATTTTGAAGTAATTTAAAATAATTCTTAATTATACGGGTAAATTGTTAATTACCGGATAACGGGATACTACCTAATTACCTAATAAGTGAATAAGATTAACATTTCCACCCCAAAACGTGGTAGCAAGGTGGAAGGGCTCAAAGCCCAATTATGTGACTCTTGAATCATTTTAAAAGGTGGCCATTTAAGACCTCTACCATGTATCTATCCTTATGAGAACTTTTGAGTTCGCTCAATGAATTAAGATTTGAATCACGAGCTCCTTGCAATCATAGGATCCAAACCTAGAAATCAATTTCAAAATTTGCTGCACGAATTGAAATGCAAAGCAACTAGGCGTTGACTTCTACTTTCTTAGTGCATCAACCATACCTCTAGCATGTGCGTTAGTACAAATTTGTACTGTTTACATTTCAGGTATTTCATCCTATAACTGTTTCAACCTGTTGAGTCTGATGTTTGATGGAAGATTCGTATAACATATTCCAATTATGTGGTGGTAGTGTTTCGAGAAGTGTCTACTAATTTTGGAACAGAACCAAAGTTTAGAGAGTATCTTTAAAGGTTGCTTGCTTTTCCTGCTTGTAGCAAACAAAGGTAGAATATTTGGTTATACGGATTTTCCCCTACTCCAGGTATGTTAAGGCTATCTCTTCTTTCTTTTTGGCATGATCCAAATAATACAAATGAATGAGCTTCCAAAGATACTCTACTATTAGAAGCTAGCAGTACTTACATCGTTTCCCTTCTTATAGAACAATTGATGTTGAGGTTTCTTCTCTTATTCTTATGTTATCAATGTTGTTGGTACTTCCTGATTCTTATAAGATTCTTGACGAAGAGTTAGTTCTAATAATGTGTACGGAGAATATCGATCTTACGTCACTCCGAAAGGTTCAGAATATGATTCCAATGTGTCCTACACGCATTATATATATGTATCTATTTTACTCTACCGAGCCGCGCTATAGTCGGCCGGGTATGGCACCTATTGTGCAACCACTGATCAGTTGGGTTTACCGAGTCCTCTTTGAGGCCGGCTATGATATGATGATGATGATGATGCCCACAGAGGAGGATGTTTTAAAAGATTATGTATATATATGTATCATGCATTTCATGTTACTATCTCTTAGAAGCACTCATATGCTACAGGTTGTATCTCCTACATCTCTCTTTACATTACTGTTCTTAGTTATGCTTTTCTGCCTTACATACTCAGTACTTTATTCGTACTGACGTCCCTTTTGCCTGGGGACACTGCGTTTCATGCCCGCAAGTTCCGATAGACAGGTTGTCAGTCCTCCTAGTAGGCTATCAGCTCAGCGGAAGGTGTTGCTGCACTCCACTTGTTCCGGAGTTGTCTATTTGGTCAGTATAATTGGGACATGCATTGACAGGTATGGCGGGACCCTGCCTCGACCTTTTTGATGTTTATGTATTCTTAGAGGCTTTGTAGACAGAGGTTCAATTTGTACTGTATGTCAGAGGCCTTGACGGCCCATATGTATTCATGTTTTAAAAAAAATAGTTTAGTGAAACAGTGTTTCTTTTTCCACTTGCAATTGTACATTACGAGATGTGGCCATGTGGGCCCATGATAGGTACAAAAGGAATGAAGAGTTACAGAGTGGTCCGCTCGGGCCAATGTGGCACCGGGTGCCAGCCATGCCTCCCCAGGTTCGGGGCGTGACAACTATACCTCTGACAAAAAGTAAATGCAGGTATAGCGTCCAAAAACAAAACGCTATACATATAGCGCCTAACAACTGGACACTATACTCCTTTTTTTGGCCCCACCAATAATAAATGACATAATAATAATTCAAATGCGTATAGCGCCCAGAATTTGGGTGCAATACATAAAACAAAATCCCCGACTAGCCATTTCCTATATAAAGAGGTTATGATTGTAGGAAAAATCATTCAAAAAATATTTTATGTCTCGTTCAAACGTTTCTTGTTGTTAAATTCTCCAACATTTTTTCATTATGTCTGAAGAGCGTAGAATAAGAGTTTCATTATATTGGGGAGGGGGATGAGGTTGTGATGAAGAATAACTCTATGAGGTACAGTTTACCTGCACAGTGTCATGTTAAATTGCCACTTACAATGGAGTACGATAAATTGATATCGTTGTTATGCAAAAAAATGAGTGTGAGGAAATGGTCAGTGATACTTAAAGTAATCGGAAGATATCCGTATTCCGTCACTCCGCAAGGGGTTGCTTTTTTCTCGGATCTTAACATCGCCGATGATGAAACTTTGAGGGATTTTCTGAGTACTCCGGATGAATGCCGGGAATTTCTTGTAATCACAATGTTGGTGATGTACGTCAAGGTCGAAGAGGTTCCAAAAAACGAGGTTGCACGTAGTAGGGATAACCCCTAGTCATCGGGCGGTTATTCTGGAGCAGTTTTTGCTGGAAAGGTTTCGGATGAAAGAGTTTTCCTTGATTTAAACTTATCACCGCCGGCGAATGAGCAGCGAGAAAATAATTTCTCTCCTGCTTTCCATAATTCACAAGACGAGTGGTAAACTTCAATTTTTATTTGTGTTAATTATGTACATTATTGGTGTATTGAATTTGTATTAACGCTCATTTATTTAACAGGGGTTACCGACCGGATATGAATTTTACAAGTGGTCCATCCAGGAGTCATCACCTAATTGAAAACGTCCATCATGGAATTTCATCACATTACGACTTGTAAGTGAAGTGATATAGCTATATGGAAAGTATTTATTAATTTTAGTAGCTTATATTTTTGTTGGTTGTGCAGTGAAAACGAGCAAGTTGAACCACCCGTACTCACTTAATTGCCCGAATACGACGTATTAAATCGGGATATGGCAGATGCACAAACTGAGGAAGAGAACAGTGATTACGACAACAATGCCGATGAATCCGGAGACGAGACACCGTTTCCTCGTGAGGATGGTGATGAGGAGGATGAGGAGGAAGGACCTGATTTGAAGAGAGAGTATGCTCCACCCCCCCCTCCCTAGACGAAAAGTGTACGAGTTCGAAGTGCCGTTTCATTCAAGGGATATTCCTTACATTGATAACTTGCCAAGCATGCCGGATGTGGAAGATCTCACAAGGGATTCTGATGAAATCCGGACAGCAATGTGGGATGAGTCTAGACCAACGGTGCTTGCAAAGGGCATGCTTTTTCCTGATAAATCGCGCGTAAGCAGGGCTTGTAAAATGCACAACGTAAAAGAGTGTCGTGAGATGCAGGTATGGGAGTCAAGTCCATTCGTATACAAGGTTATTTGTCGCATGTGGTTTTGGCCATGTCATTGGATGTTGCGTGCGGCCAAGAAGAAGTCAGGTATGTGGAAAGTGGGTAAATACATTCCCACCCACACATGCGAAATGGACACATTCAACGGGAATCACTTCAACTTGGATATTGACTTGATTTCTCTTGTACTTATTCCGCACCTCGAAGCGTCCATAAAGTATAAAATCAAAGAGTGAATTACATCAGTCCACCAGGAATATGGCCATACCATTACAAAAAGAAAGGCATTTCTCGGGCGCAAACGAGCGTTTGAAATTGTCTACGGTAACTGGGATAAGTCATTTGCATCTCTGCCAAAGTACATGGACGCACTGCAGCACTTTAACCCCGGGACGGTTGTTGAATGGAAGCTTGAGCGGAGTCCGGGAAAACCAGAATATATATTCAATTACGTGTTCTGGGCGTTTAAACCAGCAATTGATGGTTTTCCGCATTGCCGGCCCATAATATCCATAGACGAAACTCATGTCTATGGAAAGTACGATATCAAGCTATTGATAGCCGTAGCAGTAGATGCTAATGGAAAAATATTTCCTCTAGCTTTTGTTGTTTGTGACAGTGAAAGCACGGAGACGTGGACGCTATTGTTGAACCACTTGAAAGAGCACGTTGTCAAACAGCGTTCCGGTATTTGTCTAATATCTGATCGGCACCGTGGTATCTTAAGTTCTGTGGAGAACTTGCCTGCTTGGCAAGAACCTTATGCATACCACCGTTACTGTGTGAGGCACTTTAAGGCCAATTTCCAGAAGGCATATCCCAACAAGGATCTACATGATTTGATGTGGATGGCAGCAACAGACCTCCAACAACATAAATTTCGGAGGCATATGGAATCTATCAGGCAAGAAGATGAGGCAACCTATTGTTGGTCAATGCAACATCACCCTAAAAAGTGGACTTTGCATGCGGATGGTGGCAGACGATGGGGAATTCTGACTACAAACGTGTCAGAGTCTTTCAACGGGTTGTTAAAGTCGGCAAGAGGATTGCTTGTCAACCATGGTATGGATGTCATTCAAGCAGATGGCGGAGAGGTTTGTTGAACGGTCTGCAGCTGCAACGGAATTGATGGAAAGGGGTGTTGAATTTATGCTAGTGCCGATGAATAGATTTGAGAAATACAGACGGCGAGCACATTGGCATTCGTTTTTGCAGTATGATAACGAAAGAAATGTTTTTGAAGTTCGCACCGCTATCCATAATAATCGGGGTAATAATGTACATACTATAAATGAATCAGCAAGGTTATGCTTCTGTGGGAAATGGTACATCTACCACATGCCTTGCTCACATGCCATCAAGTGTTTTCAACATATTGGTTTTGGGGAGACCAAATATGTTGATCAACAATATAGTATTTCCAAGTACCTAAACACATATAGTGGGCAGTTGCAGCTAGTGGGTGCTGAGCATTATTGGCCTCCAGAATCATTTAAAATGGTGTGTAACAAGTCCTATTTGCGCAAAATACAGGTGCAGAAGAGAACGCGTATACATAACCAAATGGATGTTAGTGATACCGTTTATGCGCACAAATGTGGTATATGCTCGCAAACAAGACACGACCGTCGAAAATGTTCTTCAGCTGGTTTGGGTGGCAATACTAATCAAGCTCGTGGTGGGTGTTCTTCTAGTGTGCCTAACTATCCATGAGTTTATGTTGTAATACTTAGTTGTTATGTCTATGTTGCAAGATTTATGAAATAAAATTATGTTTGTTAATTATGATTTGAACTTTGCCATTTTACCTTTT
Organism: Nicotiana undulata; assembly: GCA_005239495.1. NCBI lineage: Eukaryota > Viridiplantae > Streptophyta > Magnoliopsida > Solanales > Solanaceae > Nicotiana > Nicotiana undulata. The sequence continues at coordinate 14,172 of ML256351.1, read as the reverse complement.
TAAATAATAATTTAATAAAATTATGTGTATATTTAGCGCGGTTAAATACTACGTTAATTATGTGTGTTGTCTTGTCGAACTGAAACGGTTGACCAGCTGACATAAAGCTGTATTGTACACATCATGATATTTAACACGCAAAATATAACGCGATTAAATACTACGTTATGTGTATATTTAGCTCGGTTAAATACTGCGTTATGTATGTGTGTTGTCCTGTCGAAGTGAAAAAGCTGACCAGCTGACATAAAGTTGTCTTGTACACATCATGAAATTTAACACACAAAATATAGCGCGATTAAATGCTATGTTATGTGTCTATTTAGCGCGGTTAAATACTACGTTAATTAAGTGTGTTGTCTCGCCTATAAATAACAGGCTCATTCTAGTTATTTTGTACACTCAAAAATTCCTAATAGCAAATCTTTCATTAAGAGCAAGTTTTTTTAAATGCACAAATGTCTCAACCTCTTTATACACCAAGGTGCAAGTGTGGAAAAAGATGCATGATGAATAGTTGTTGGGATAACGGTGAAGCTGGACGCCGCTACTGGCAATGTATGAACAAGTTTTATAAGGTTCCCGATGAACCTATTTGCGGGTTTGAGGTATGGGTTGATGAACCCTGTTATCAAGAATACTACAAAGAAACATTGCAGAATCTTAATAATCTGTGTTCAAAACAATGGGAACATGAAAAATAACTTAAACGGGAACTTGCGGAGGTGAAGGCGAAACTGAAAGAGGTAGAAGAAGAAAACAAAAATTGGAAGAACAATTTAAGTGGTTGGAGCAGAGAATAATGGGCGTCCGGGACTAAACATTGACATGTATGTGTTTAGTGTATTTTTCCTATGTCATGTATTTTTATTATGTTGGCCTGCTATGTTTGTGTTTGTGTTTGTGTTTGTGTTGTACTGAACTTTATTTTAATTGTACTGGAAGTTAAGTTTTATTAAATTGTACGTTATGTGTATATTTAGCGCGATTAAATACTACGTTATGTATGTGTGTTGTCTTGTCGAACTGAAAAAGCTGACCAGCTGACATAAAGTTGTCTTGTACACATCATGAAATTTAACACGCAAAATATAGCGCGATTAAATACTACGTTATGTGTATATTTGGCGCGGTTAAATACCACGTTATGTGTGTTGTCTCGCCTATAAATAACGGGCTCATTCTAGTTATTTTGTGCGCTAAAAAATTACTAATAACAAATCTTTTATTAAAAGCAAGGTCTTTTTATCGCACAAATGTCTCAACCTATTCGTACACCAAGGTGCAAGTGTGGAAAAAGATGCATGATGCAAAATTGTTGGGACGGTGGTGAAGTTGGACGCCGCTACTGGCACTGTGTGAACCAGTTTTATAAGGTTCCCGACGGACCTATTTGCGATTTTGAGGAATGGGTTGATAAACCATGTTATCAGGAATGCTACAAAAAATCTTTGCACCATCTTCATAATTTGTGTTTAAGACAATGGGAACGTGAAAGAGAAAATAAAAGACAGGTTGCGAAGTTGAAGGCAAAACTGAAAGAGGTAGAAGAAGAAAAAAAAAACTGGAATGGGAATGTGAAAAACAATGGGAAAGTGAAAAACAACATAAACGGGAACTTGCGGAGATGAAGGCGAAACTGAAAGAGGTAGAAGAAGAAAAAAAAAACTGGAATGGGAATGTGAAAAACAATGGGAAAGTGAAAAACAACATAAACGGGAACTTGCGGAGATGAAGGCGAAACTGAAAGAGGTAGAAGAAGAAAAAAAGAAACTGGAAGAACAATTTAAGTGATTGGAGCAGATAATAATGAGCGGCCGGGACTAAACTTGCGTTGTATGTGTTTAGTGTATTACCTTATCTTTATTTGTCCCATGTCATGTATTTTTATTATGTTGGCCTGCATGTTTGTTTTTATTACCTTATACTTGTTTGTTGTACTGAATTTTATTTTTATTGTACTGGATGTGAGCACGTGATTTTTGCCTATCGTATAATCCTAAAAAATTCTCAGTAAATTAATTAGTTTTATGGGTTTTATTGAATTCTGATGCTATTTGTGAATTCATTTTACATTATGTAGTCAGAATTCATCATTAAATCTATAAATAATTTAAAATGGTTTGATTAAGCACATAACCTTGGCTACTACTTAAATAAATATAATTATTTGATACAAAATCAATTAATATTCAAATTCTTAATTTAATTATTTCTTTCAACAAAATCGTGAAAAATTGCCTTTTAAATGATTAGGATTAAATTGAAAGGTGTGAGCTTAATAGAATTAATAGCAAAATTAGCTTATAATCAATTGTTACACTTTAATCTTAACTTAGTTAATTAAACTAGATTAAAAAAATGAAGTAAAAAAAATGAACCTGGGCTGGAATTGCCCAGGCCCAAGATCATTTACCCAACGACCCGACCCGACCCGACCCGATCGGCCCAACCTCCCTCTCACTATAACCCTAAAGATAGGACCTAATCTCGATCAGATCCCAGACCCCAGCTGCGCCGTTACAGCCCCCACTCCCCTGGCCCTTCTTCTCCGTTCCCCTCACCTAACAGCCACCACCTTAAATCTCCAGAGAAACGACAACCACCTTCACTCCTTAAGCCAAAAAGAACGGACAGAATAGAGGCAGGAGCGACCAAGTAAGCCATCGTCTCTCTATCGCCGGAATCCGGCGAGCCAAGTCGACCACTTACCCTAACAGATGACACGCATATTTGAAGAACAAACGAGTACAAAGAAGGATTAGAAAAAGAAATTCGAAGTTCAATAGATTAGAAAAACAAATAAAACAAAAGTTTCAAAATGGATTAAAAGGATTCTACACAAATCTCTGCTATTCAAAGTACTCTCACGGTTAAGCTGGGGCTGAGAATTGCTCTATTTTGGCTACTGCTTCCCTCATGATTTCGATTCCTCAAGTTTACTTGCTCTTCTCTTTGATTTGGGATGGTCTATTTCGATTGTTGTCTTTTAGGTATGTTTTCTTGCCAGATCCGGTGTAACCACTGTTTTTAATAAATTGTATTACAATTTTAAGTGTTTGTATGCCGTATTTTATTTGGTCATTTCCTAAACTAGACTAAATCAGTCAAAAATCCACGTTCATACCATATCTTTGTGCATATTTTAATGTGGTGGCTTGGGTAAACAAGAGAGTTTATGTGAATTTGGATAAATTGATTCAATTGTGGCCTGTTTATGCTGATATTTGTTGTTTAAAATTGAAATGGACGGCATGAGCTTCGTTTGGTTATTTGTGTAAAGTGGCTATATGTGATGACCCAAAAGGTCATCCTAAGTAATTCTATCTAAATCTATGTTCCGAGGCCCCGAAAGCCTCCGTTAATCTTACCTCGATATGCGTGTGCAGCCCGGGCATGTAGCCGAGAAGCTTCTATGTGAAAATTTGATAAAAATGGAACCTTGAATTGAATAATTGAATAAAGTTGACTTTGGTCAACATTTTTGGTAAACGGACCCAGACCCGTGATTTGACGGTCCCGGAGGGTCCGTAGGAAAATATGGGACTTGAGCGTATGCCCGGAAGCGAATTCCGAGGTCCCAAGCACGAGAAATGAATTTTTAAAGAAAATTATTTTTTGAAAATAATAAAGGATTTTGAAAATGAATTATTATGTAAAAACCGTGTACCGGGCCCGTATTATGGTTTCGAAGCCCGGAACAGGTTTATTATATGTTATGTGACTTATTTGTGAAATTTGGTGTAAAACGGACTTGAAATGACGTGATTCGGATTGAAATTGGAAAAGTTAAGCTTTATGAAGTTTTAAGAAATTTCTAAGAGTTTTGAGGTTTAATTCTGTGTTTTTGATGATATTTTGGTGATTTAAAAGCGTGAATAAGTTCGTAAGATATTTTGAGAGTCGTGTGTGTTTTTGGTTTTGAGCCCCGAGGGCTCGGGTGAGTTTCAGGTAGCTAACGGAGTGTAAAAAGTTGGAAAAATCTGGTGTTTTGAAGTCAGATCTGGTGTCTGGTGTTTTCTTCTCTGCGATCGCACCCTTGAATCTGCGATCGCATAGAGTTATCTTGAGGGACCCAACTGTTGTTCTCTGCGATCGCATGTTTGCCTCCGCGATCGCAAACTTATGCTCAGATGCCTTCCGCGATCGCATCTCTCACTCCGCGATCGCATAGTGTATAAGGTGGGTAAGGGGAGCTGAGGGGAGTTACTCTGTGCGGTCGCTATTTCCTTTGTGCGATCGCATAAGGGGGAGGTGGTATACCTGTGCGATCGCATTATCCCATCCGCTATCGCAGTGTACCCAGCCTTGGTCTCTATGCGATCGCATCCCTGCTTCCGCGATCGCATAGAGATATTTCGCCCAGTTATGAAATTATTTCAAAACAGAATATTTCATACGGGACTTTGCTATTTTCAGCCTTCTTCTCCCCCTCCAACCTCCATTGTCGACCCCCAAGCTAGGATCCTTCAATAAACCTTTGGGTAAGTGATTTCAACTTCTATTTCTTCC
>ML256350.1:0-26998 GCA_005239495.1 Nicotiana undulata | reverse complement strand
TGGACTTAATACACCTAGGGTATTAAGCCTCCTAAGGTTGCGTGATGCATGCCCCCTAAGAAATGTTTTGGTTTAGCTCTATCCTAGGTCGGCTAAGAGTAGGATTTCTAGACTGATCTTCTCCCAAGTGGACGGCTCGAGAGTGGAAAGTCGTGATTGTCGATTGCACCGCTGATCGACTTACCCACGAACTTTCCCCTAAAAGGTATTTTGAAAAAGTGCACGGCCGCAAACCACGTAACCGCTAGGTGTGTGTTTAGTGTGAATTTTCCAAGAATGGAAGAAGTGTAACGGAATGACAGTTTGTAAAAAGCAATAATAATAAATAAATAATGCATATAAGACAATTTATCACATAAATGCAATTCAAATAAGAATCATAAACAATTACAAACAGACAAATAAATTCATTATTAACCTAAGTTTGTTATGGTTTAGAACCTAGAATCCCTAGCAGAGTTGCCATGCTGTTATACCCCATTCTAACACGGGTCAAACTAGAGTATAACATATTGGTAATTCTGAAGGTTTAATTAATTAAAGAGAGTCTCCACCTAATTATTTTAATGGTGAATTAGGACACCAATTTTAATTAAGTAATGCTTAAGATTAACTCTATTTTATATGATCTGCTTAACCTTTAAGACTATGGGTAAGAGTTCTAATTAATCTTATAGGGAAGGTTATTAAGGCACCCTATATGATCCGTTAATTACGGTTAGCCGGTCAAACTTAGGTTAATAAACTTAAAATAGTTTAGATAATTATATGCCCAAATATCAAAGTTAATATGCAGGCCAAGTAAATAAAAAGGACGGTGTTTAAATTTAATAATGACTAAGTTCTTTTGGACTTAGCTTTTTCGCTTTAGGAAAACATTTTATTTAAAATTAAAGAAGAGTTCTTCCTTAAAAAATGATAGGACTCAAAAGAGGGGAGCTGAAAGAGTTCCAAATTATAAAAATTTGCTCAAATTGCTATGGCGGGTTTATTCCTGGAAATACTTAACTAGTATTACACCATATAGAAAGTTCCAACTTAATATTTTTTAAATAATTTCGACTACAAGATTTCGCAAGTGTCACCTTAACAAATTGACTTTGTTTGGAAGAATATAAGTATAGAGGCTTACTAAGGAAAACAGATAAGCTAGTGGCAAATGGGTGAAAATTTATTACTGCTTTTAGAACTCTTATGCTAACGGCCATACCATGTGAGATATTGCAAATAATCGATAAAGAACCTAGATAATTAAAATCCCATAATTGAGATAAACGTCAAATATATAAATAATCAACAATTATAAAGGATTAGCAACAATAGATGATAAAAGAAAAAATGCCATAGGCACCCTAAGCGTTTCGCTTGTTTTTCTCGCTATCCGTTGCTCTAAAGAAGATGGTATGCAATGACTCCATGTGGTGGTGGCGTTGAGTCTATATGAGACCCCACTGCGAGAGTCTCGAATTAAGACTTCATTAGCTCCAGCGTGTACATGTAAAGAAAGGAAAATAAGGAAGTTAGCGGTTCCAATATCAATATATACTTAAAGAAGAGACTATGTGGGATTATTGGATTAAACTAGGCTGTAGGTTGTGAATTAATCCTAAGTGGTCAAGTATATACCTCAAATCCCATAATTATGGTATCTAGGTGTCAAAAAAAATAGATGATTGATGGGTGCCATTAATCTATAAAGATGAGTAACGATACACAAATAGCAATTAGCATATAAATTCCCAATCCATCAGTACCTTCCACTACTACATTAAATCTTTTTTACTTGAACTATTTTTGAACTATATGGTAAGTTTTACTATATAGGACTATAAAAATTAATGACTATAATGTTTCCTTATACAATCCAAGGTAAAAGGAAAGAGAATTGACAGCTAAAAAACTAAACGAAGTCTAAACCTAATATATAAGTAAATATTACACTAGGACTCAATTCTCTGTCTTTGGAACTCTACTGCTACGGATGGTTATGGTTTTTTTTTTTCGTTATTTTTCCTCGACTAGGTATGTTTGTCTCTTTTTCTAATATAATATTACAACGCAAACAGAACATGTTACTGCCTAAGCCAAACAACATGAACCTTATTCTTTAAGTAAACTTTGACACATCAACCCGTAAACTTCTCCCTTCCCAGGCAACTCCAACTTGGCCTAAGAGTCGAGCTCTGGACAAAACATTAAGTCATTGTTTCTGTACTTAAGATTTGTATCACCACCTTCACATATATCTATTTTAACTTTACATAAATAAAGCATCAAAATTAAACCTATAGCTCAAATCAATATGTAAACCCCAAATCATACGGTGTATTTAGAAACAAAGTCTCATTGGCTAATAGAAAATTTTTAGATGTAAAATATTCCAAATCTCACCTAAAACTATAGATCCATAATGTAACTGGACTTGTTTTAATTAAAATAATTCTTAAGCGACAAAAACACTTTCTCAGACTAAATTCCTACCCAACATAGAATATCAAAACAGAGGTATGGTTCTTCACTTAGGAAAAACAAGAATTGTAAAAATGTAGCCCGGTATATTGATAATACAAAATATAACAGAATTTTGTACGTTTGGTACTTACCGATTACTATATGCATACTTGTCCGAAACACTAAAACATCTTTAGTAACATGATTTCTATATCAAAACAATCCCTGAATCGCATATGATACTACATAAATTAATACAGAAATAATAGTTCAGATCTAACCTTCTTATGGGCAGTGAACTGAGGGTCAGGATCTAGGGTCAGCGAATCAGCTTCAACTTCAGCGAGCAAACACGAAAAGGCTTCTGCTCTTTTATGCCTTAAATCCAACGGAACGAAAAAGAAATTTGATGGAATATTTTGCGAGTCGTAGTAATTGAGGATGTGATGCGGCTGAAGCTTAAGGTTCCCCCCCCCCCTCGACTTAAGATTTGAAAGGTATTTATAGGTGAAACAACCAGGGTTTCATATTTAATTTTAGGGCTCCCCATTCAAGTCAAAGAGCCGTTTTGAATTTCAAACGGTAAAAAAAAAATCTTCAAGGATGGATTCGTGGCAGATTTGGGCAGAAGAAAAAAGAGAAAAAGCAGGTACTATTGCATCGAAATGGAAAATAAAGGTATGATGGCGAAAATACAAAGTTACCACATCCATTTTTGCCTCAAGTTTGAAGAGATTGATTTTCTTCACACAAAAAACAAAAGTCATATATAAAAAGTCAATTTCCTTTGTACCAAAAATCAGATTCTCTGAGATAGATAAAGAGTGGACATAGGTATTGAGGAGAGAAATCGAGGAAGACAAAAGTTGTTTCTCGAAAATGGATGGGACAAACTCTGTCGATGGTAATGGAGTTTAAGTTTTCTTTTCCTGAAGGGGAAGCGAGGAAGCCACTGGTTGTGATGAAATTAGTTTAGAAAATAATATTTAGGGTTGTTGGAAATGACTTGGGGACCTACTGGGCTGGGCCTTTGCAGTCTGGGCTGTGAGGAAGGTTTAGGCTAGGATGTACTGGATTTTATGGAAGTAGATTAAGATTGGAATTTTTAAGTTATAGAGCACTAATTAAGAAACTGTTTAATAAATACATGCTTTGATTTATTTTTTTAAAATAGCAGAAATAATAATTGTAATACGAGATTCACGTGCAATAGTTGTTTAGATTTATGAATCGACATTTTTTCTACATAAACTACACAATAAACACAAATGAATATAAATTATTTCATTATTATATCAATCGTTTTTTTTTTGTCAGATATCAATCGTATTTTATATACATTCTACATAATAATAATATTATACTCTATGAAATTAAGCAGCTATTATGTATTCCGAATATACGATATTCATAAATAAATATATGATACATTTGAGTGAAAATAATAATAATAATAATAATAATAATAATAATAACAACTCAAGAATATTTCGAATATATATCGTATATATTCATGCCATTGATAAATTAATTATGTATATGCATATCCAAATATCATAATATTATAAAAAATATAATCATTTATTATACCAGTTATATATAATAGGAGTAGTTATTTATCCAAGTATGCATTATATCCAAACATTCCCGTTTATCAATAATAATATAAAAAATCATTTATACAAAAAATGTGTATAAAGTATAAACTTATAACAGATAGACTCCATAAAAATATACTTTAAAAAAAAAATATAATATTGCATATTAAGATAGGTAATTAATAGCCGTATTAATGATAATGATAATAATACCAACAATTAGATAATAATTTTGTAATAATAGTAGTAATAATTAAATCAAGTAAAATAGTAATAATAAAATGGCAAAATAACTATTCTTACATTATTAGTGAAATTAGAAGTTTAAAGAAAAGTTTAGAAGAAAGGAGGGACAAAATTGGGTGTCAACAACTATACCTCACATCGCACCCATTACACCGCCTTATGAAAGATACGAGAAATTTCAAAATCCAATCTGAGTCGTAACAAACTACATACTCAATTAGCTAAGAACTTTCTGAAACACATTGCACTTAACTAAACCGTCAGGACTGAATCTCTCTAACTCAACTAAGCTACGCAGGCCGTCAAAACCCAAGAGCATTGCCACCAATCACGTGTAGAAACTCACCACATCATACGCACACCAGGAACCGATCTTACCCATTACCATGCCGATCCAACTTGTTACCAAGTTGTCCTATTTCTCCGAGTTCCTCCTGAGTTACCTTCAGATTGATTCTTCCCCTTGCCATAATACCAAAATCCTCAACCAAAAATTACCACGTGAGACCCTAGCACAAAACCACACCGCCCTAAGGCTCATAAGCCGCTGAATATTCTCTCAAGCACCGCAAAAGTACCACAAGTCAAACACTTACTCTAAAGAGACTTTCTATGAATTTAAGCTATTCTTTCCCTTTTCCTGACACCGAAATGTAGAATCCATAATAATATAGAAATGCCACAAGTCTTGACACCCTCCAACGTAAATCTCAATTTCTAGCTAAATACACATCCTGAAGATTCCCAATTGTTACACAGAAATCTTGAATCCATCAAAACAATTCCTGAGAGTCATCCACTCTTTGCAAATCTCAATTAAACTGATCAAACATACCGAACGACCTGTCCCCATTAACACACCAACACCCAAGGAGTAACCCACACCCCTAGGCAACCAAGCAAATTCTTACTTCACGCACACTACTTCCTTTACAAATAACAACTCAATCATTCAATAAGACCCATATCCCTATAGAGTATAATACAACATGTATCGAGTAATTTCCATTACTCGAGTCATTCTCAAACTCCACCTCTGCAGGTCATATTTGATTCACCAGTATACCTCAAACGGAAATAAATACAACACATAATCGGGCAACCAACTTATCATTAGCAGACTCCCCCACTTGGCAAAGCCATAGATCAAAACAAACCATAACTCACAATGCCCATACGATATCACCGCCACAATACCGCATTGAGATTCAACTAAATCCTTAATAAGCTCATATAACAAAAACCATCTAATATCTCAAATCATTTGCAGATCTCGCATTCACCATTATAATAGTCATGTCAATTTCCCCAAGTGATCTAAACTCAAATTATAACATATATCATTTACTAGTAAAAGAGGACTTGCTACAAAACAACATAAGGATCACACAACCTCGGGACACCTTGCAGGAGATAACCCCAGCTGCTTAGCCTCAAACTGATATCTCTCTATACCCTTCCAAAAAGCATAGTTATTACGTAATCACTTTATCCTCCTGCATTAAAACACAACCAATGCCTACCCTCGAGGCATCCCAATACATAGTATAGGAATGTGAAATTGATGGCAAAACTAACACTGGAGCTGTGGTCAAAGAAGTCTTTATGGAAGCTCTCGCCACACTCGTCTGACGACCTAAGTACCCTCAGTAGACACCACGTGTCCCAAGAATGTTGTTGAACCGAGCCAAAATTCATACTTGAAGAACTTTGCATAAAGCTTCTCCTCCCTCAATCTCTGTAATACAATCCTCAAATGCTGAGTATGCTCCCCCTGCCTACGTGAGTACACCAGGATGTCATCAATGAATACAATAACGAAAGAGTCCAAATACGACTGGAATACACTGTTCATCAAATGCATGAACGTTATTGGGAAATTGGTCAGCCCAAAAGACATCACCAAGAACTCATAACACAACATGAAGATCCACTTCACTCCACAACTAAACTACATGAGAGGTCCTCCAATACACCCGCAACTCGAGGCCATACGTCAACTCAAGACAGAAGTTAAGCACTCAATAGCTCTTGCTACATCTCCAGCCAACTCTTTTTGTCACATTCAAACAACTTGAACACATCTTAACCATCAAATCGTACAACCACATAGTCATCCAATCACAAAATCCCACCAATACGGACACAAACGAACATATAAGTCCCAAATGCACGTGCCCACAAAATCAAAATCTCAGCACTCATGCCACAGACAAAACCCGAACTCAATTCCTCCAGACTGTCCCAACATCAACATGCTAAAATCACACCTCGCACCTCTTCCATGGAAAGCACAAGCCGTCGATGCACAACTGATATCGAGCGCTCACATGCACATTAGATTACATGGAAGGAATTCAAATAGTTACGCCTTAAGCTGAATTAATGGATTCACATGACAAAAATTCAAGAATGTTAGGTTTTTCCTAAGGGTTCTGCAGCCTCTCGAAGTTAGGTACAGATGTCTTCGCACCGATCCGCAAGACTTTTCTAAACATACTCATGACATGTGAGACCTATGTAACCTAGGCTCTGATACAAACTTGTCACGACCCAAAACCAACCTGGTCGTGATGACGCCTATCATGGAACTAGGCAAGCCGACATACTCCCAAACAATTCGATATTTTAATTAAAAGTTAGATTAAAGCCCTTTTCGAAATGAAAGTTGAATAAACGAGAAAAAACTCCAAACTAGAACTGCGGAAAATAAACCTCAACATATGGCTCTCACTAAGTCATGAGCCATACTACAACTGTTGCAGAATTTAACAAGGCAACACTTCTTGGAAAATAGTCAACAAAATACACAAAGGAATATAAAGAAGGAGAAAGGCGGGTCTGCGATCGCCAAGAAGCTACCTCGCTCTCTCCGAAGATAATCCGCAATAGAATGATCAACTGCTTCTACCACGGCATGAGATACCTGGATCTTCACACAAGGTGCTGGGAGGAACATGAGTACACCAACTCGGTAAGTAACAAGCCCAAACTGTGGGTTGAGAGGTAATGACGAACTCCACCGCAACAATTATAACAGAATCGATAAACAGTAATGTAGGCATGTTTTAGTTAGATAGGAATCTCAAGTAATAATATAAATGCAAATCTGGCAGTTTAGGATATATAACTCAATTTATGTTACATGTCAATGCATCAACTGTGTGAAATGCACAATGTACTCCCACTCTCAAATGCTCGTCAACTCAGTACTGTATCTGGCTCGCACGACCCAGGGAAGATCCATCCCGGAATATATATATATATATATATATATTCCGGGATGGATCTTCCCTGGGTCGTGCGAGCCAGATACAGTACTGAGTTGACGAGCATTTGAGAGTGGGAGTACATTGTGCATTTCACACAGTTGATGCATTGACATGTAACATAAATTGAGTTATATATCCTAAACTGCCAGATTTGCATTTATATTATTACTTGAGATTCCTATCTAACTAAAACATGCCTACATTACTGTTTATCGATTCTGTTATAATTGTTGCGGTGGAGTTCGTCATTACCTCTCAACCCACAGTTTGGGCTTGTTACTTACCGAGTTGGTGTACTCATGTTCCTCCCAGCACCTTGTGTGNTATATATATATATATATATATATATATATATATATATATATATATATATATATATATATATATATATATATATATATATATATATATATATATATAATATCTAACGGTAGTCACTCAGTACTAAGGAAGGCCAGTCCAGTCCTATGGAGAAGATCCATCTCAGATAATGATAATAACCTCACAACCACTTGGTACTGTATATGGCTCACACGACCCATGGATGATCCATCAAGAATATATACATCTCTGACATCAGTCACTCAGTAAATATTTCAGACATGATCAATCCCTCAAACATATCACTTGTGCTCACTGGGGGTGTGTTACATACTCCGGAGGGGATCCTACAACTCAAGCTCTATCATAATCATCAATATAACCGCTGCGGCGTGCAGTCCGATCCCATACCTGTCACTCATCATCATGCTCTCGGCCTCACTCAGTCATCACTCTCTATTCTTACTCATACGGGCTCACAATGCATGAACTAGCCCGAATCAATGACATAATGTGCCAAACAACAATAAACCAAGGCTGAGACATGATATGGTATGAATAAATAGGACTGAGTACAAAATATCAATGAAATAAATGAGATGACAGCAAGAAACGACCACTCGGGTCTCAACACTATTGATGTGAAGCCTTAACATAATATATAGCATGATTATATTAATCACATTGATAGACGCACATATATCAACAAGAAAGAGTCACTAAACGGTTCGTTGGAATGAACCAGGTCACAATTCTCACGGTGCCCGCCCGCCAATTGGCATGTGCGTCACCTCAATCCTATTCACATAACACATGGTTCGGGGTTTCGAACCTTCAGAACCAAGTTTGAAAGCGTTACTTACCTCAATTAAGCCAAAATCCTACTCCGCGATGACCTTGCCCCTGACTCGGCCACCAAACGCTCTGAATCTATCCAAAATCATTATATTATCATTAATATACGCTAAAGGAATGAAACCCACATGAAAATTATCAAATTAAACCACAAATCCCGAAATTGGTCAAACCCGGCCCCCGGGCCCACGTCTCTGAATCCAATAAAAATCACAAAACTAGAAACCTCCTTCAACCACGAGTCCATCTATACCAAATTAACAAAAATCCGACCTCGTTTGACCCCTCAATTCCGCAAATTAAAATCTCTAATTTCAAGCCCTATTTTCCCCAATTTCATCCCTAATTTCTACAAATTTCATGTTTAAACAATTGAAAATCATCATAGTTACGAGTGTTAATTTCACATATCGTACCTCAATGAAATCCCTCTTGATTCCCTCTTCAAAACCCTCCGAAAGCTCCAAAAACCGAATGAGAATTGTGATGAAATGCCCAAAATTCGCGAATTCCATCATTTATACTTTCTACCCAGCATTTCAGCATCTGCGGTCCTTCAGTCGCATCTGCGACGCCGCACCTACGGAAATCCCATCGCAGATACAGAATTCACTTATGACTTGAGACCCCGCATCCTTGCACCTGTGGTCCCGCATATGCGGTCCAATCTTCCACTCCTGCGACCACTAACGCATCTGCGGTTGCCTCTTGTGTCTGCGATCATCGCACCTACGGTCCCCACTCCGCATGTGTGGTAACATCAGAAAAAGCAGCATCAACTGCTCACTCAAATTTCCAAAATCCCCGTTAGCCATCTGGAATTATCCTGAGGCCCTCGTGACCTCAACCAATATAACCAATAGGTCACATAGCAATATACGAACTTAGTCGAACCTTCGGAACACCCAAAGGAACATCAAAACACCGAATCAACCCCAAATTCAAGCCTAAGGATTTCTAAACTTCCAAAATTCGCCAATGATTTTGTAACCCATCAAATCACCTCTGAATGATCTTAAATTTTGCACACTCGTCACAAATGACACTGCGAACCTACTCCAACTTGCGGAATTCCATTCCGACCCCGATATCAAATATCCACTGCCGACCGGAAATCATCAAATTTTCAATTTCGCCAATTGAAGCCTAATTCTACCATGGACCTCCAAATTACATTCCGATCACACTCCTAATCCCAAAATCACCTAACGGAGCTATCCGAATCATATAAATCCCAATCTGAGATTGTTTACTCATAAGCCAACATCCGGCTAACGTTTTCAACTTAAACTTTTAAATAAGAGACTAAGTGTCTCATCCCACTCCAAAACGACTCCGAACCCGAACCAACCAATCCGATGCAACGTAATAAAACTAACCAACATATAAAGAAGCAGAAATGGGGTAAACGAGGCTATAATTCTAGGAACGACCAACTGAGTCGTTATAGTAATTTAAGAGGTAAAATTGTACTTGATACTTCTCAAGGGGCTAGTGAGAATTTGTGGTATACTTTCTAATTGCAAGCTAATGTAACTTTTCCTTTTTAAATATATTACATAGTGTTTTTAAACTATTTCTTTTTTTATCTCTTATCCTCCTTTCTCAACCTTCCATTGTGTTGTTTATGGTGTATTTCTATATAAGTTTACAACCATAAGGATCCCAAATTCCTTCGGAGTTGTGATGACGTCTAACAACACTTGCTAGGCAATCCAACAACAAATATGGGGTAATAAGCTTCAACAATGATAAGAAATAGTCTTAAATAGTGGAATAACACAAATAAATGAAGTCATAATGTCAATACAACTGAATCCACCCCAAAACTTGAGTGTCATCGAGTGCATGAATTCTATAAAATACTAAATATATAGTCTGAACAAAATACAATACTGTTTGCAAGACTAAATGGTAAGAACATGATATAAAAGAGGGAAACTCAAGACTTGCGATCGAAACAATAATGCTACCTCAAAATATCCAAATAGTTCGGATACGGCTCACTGGCAATTACCATGATTAGCAACACCTTAATCTGCACATAAAGTGCAGAGAATAGTATGAGTACAACCGACCTCATGTACTCAATAAGTAGCAAGCCTGACCTCGAGTTGAAAGCAGTGACGAGCTTGGAATGGTCCAATACTCATTTTCAAAAGCCAACAATAACAATAACATCATAATAATGGAAAAAAGAAAAAAAATAGCTTAAGTAATATCAGGTACAATCTTATCACAGTAGGAGGAGAAATAAGCATGAATTTCAAGTATATC
This sequence comes from Nicotiana undulata, assembly GCA_005239495.1. NCBI lineage: Eukaryota > Viridiplantae > Streptophyta > Magnoliopsida > Solanales > Solanaceae > Nicotiana > Nicotiana undulata. Next base: position 15,978 of record ML256350.1, on the reverse strand, counting down.
AATCAACGCATCAACTTTTTGACAGAAATCACCTAAACATGAATTTATCAAATTAAACTGCATTTACAAGCTCTAAATATCAAATAGAGACATCAAGTACCAATTAGCATGAGGAAAAAACAACTATATGTTTGCATGGCAACTATATATGCCAAAAGCAACAACATCAAAGTTTAATCATCAAGTATACAAAATCTCAGCACATTCATAATGCCTGGCACAAGTACTCATCAATCACACTCTCAGCATACTCACATTGCTTGCCCAAAATACCCCTGAATCATCATCATCACACACACACACACTTAGCATTATAAGGGTGCCTGGCATAAGTCCCTCACTAAGCACATATCTAGTTCCTCCACTTACGGGATTATTATCTGACTCCGATGGGACGGATCCTAGCCCAAGCACTGATTAGATAAAAAGTCAACGATCAATATCACTCAGCCTAATATGGGACCTGATGCAGCGTCGTCCCCTCACAATTAATATCAATAGTTAATAATCAATGCCACTCAGCAAAATATGGGGACTAGACGCAGACATCAACTCAAGTAAATATCAATACTACTATATGACAAAAGATCAATCATCAATCTTCTCAATTAGCCCTATGGCCCAAGATCAATCATCAATCTCCTTAAGTCAAAATATTCCAACATCTCACAATATCATAATTAATATACCGTACAAAATATAAAAAACATTCCACAACTCGGCTCAACCCCGTGTCACGCACAAAGACCGCTAGCAACATGTGAGATAATATATAATGTGCACGGATAGAATATCATGACTATAAAATTATGACTCTGGCTAAGGAAAATAGATCAATAGAGAAAAAATAGCTCTATCATGTTTCAAACATGTAAGTAGATAACCTAGAAATGATTTCTAGCATGGATAATAGCTCACATAGTCATATAAGTAGAGAAACGACGATATCAAATAAGCATGATAACAAGACAAGGCATATAATAACCTAAGATCTACCCGACTCGTAAATAACCATAGTGCACGCATATACACTTGTCACCTAGAATATACATCACCCCAACATATAACAAACCTCCAAGTACCCTAAATCCAAGCCCATGCAAGATAATTACCCCATCTAGGCTAGTCTTCAACCTCAAATAGCGTCAAAATCTCGCTCGAGCTCTCCAATCGTTCAAATCCAAGCCAATCACTATCCGAGGAAGTCAACCATGTCATAAGAAGAAATCTCAATCCATAAAGCATCGATCATTGAAGAAACTCCCAAAAGTCAACAAAAGTCAACCAAGGCATGCGTGCCCAAAATTCAAAACCAATATTAAAATTCGATTACCCATAACCTTCTGAGTACAAATATACAATTAGTTTCAAAAATCAAGTCCAAATTGTTACTCATATCCCCAAAATACACTATTAAGTTGTAGGAAAACCCCTAAATTTTCCCGACATTTTAATATTTTGGGTGTTAAGAAGCCATTAAGATTCTTAAAATAATACCAAAAATGTATAAAAATCACTTACCCAAAAGCCCTGAGTGAAAATCTCCAAGCTAAAATCGCATCTGAGAAGCAGATGTCGCAAATGCAACCAAGAATCCCGCAAATGCAAGCAACCATCACAAATGCGAAGCTCCCATTGCAAAAGCAGATGTCGCAATTGTGAAACTATCTTCACAAATGTGAAGCTGGCCTTCCCATCCGCATATCACAAATGCGACCAACAGTCTGCAAATGCGCACCTCATAAGTGCGAGCAGAACATCGCAAATGCAATGAATACAACACCAACAGTCTCCCAACTTCCAAAATCAACCCAAAACCAATTCGAAACTCACCCCAGCCCCTCGGGTCCCACTCCAAACATCCACAAAGTATATAAATCTCACACGAACTTGCTTGTAAGGTCAAATCATCAAAATAACACCCACAACCAAGAATCTAACATCAAAATCATGTTGCATGCCTTTAAGTTCAAGAACTTCAATAATTCTCAATCGAGTTTCAGGTTCATGCCTACCCAACTCGGAATGCAACAAAACATTGCACACAAGTTCCAACTTATGAACTTCCCAAACCTTTAAACTTCCAACCTTTAGCAATTAGAGCCTAAACATCATAGGAAACTCCAAATCTATATGCGGACATATGTAAAAGTCCAAAGTCACCATATGAACCTATTGGAACCATCAAAACACCAATATGAGATCGTTACTCAAAAGTCAAACCTTGATCGACTCTTCTAACTTAAAGCTTCCGAATTACGAATCATTATTCCAAATTTACTTCGAAACTCTCTAAAATAAAGACCAACCATATATGAAAGTTATAATGTATCATATAAAGTTACTCAAAGTCTCAAATGGACGAACACAATGTTAAATCCCACAACGACCGGTCGGGTCATTATGCTAAATCCCAATATGACCGATCGGGTCATTACATACTCCCCAATTTAAACATACATTTGTCCTCTGACGTACCAAGAGTCATCCCAAAGTATCCAAAATCACTATACAACTTAATATATACATACATACCCATATGGGTGATTTCACGTCACCTCAATCCATATAATCCCATTAACACAACCCGGAATGAGAATTCTTCATTCAACCTTAACTTACAATCCTTATAACCAAATTTTAACTTTCGCAGCGCACACACACACACACACACACATATATATATATATATATATATATTTATCATCCTCAACAAGTTGTATCAAACTATAGGTATACTCCCAAAATATTAACCAATGATGTAACATCGCTCATATGCCCATGACAATTTCTTTTGATCACAACACGTCCTCACTACCAAATTAGGTAATGGAAATTCATTTCACGAAAAATAAAACCTTGTTCCAATCCCTCCCAATGCCGAAATGAAGAAAAAAATGTGTAGGAACTCATAATCGCCCACCGACACAACAAGTCATGGAGTTCTCTCGCCCGACAAGAACCGCTTCCATGTTCGGAGCTAATTAGTGACATTCTTCTTCCAGATGTACCTTATACAAATTCAATTGCACTGATCCAGGTACAATAATCTCATGTCACCCAGTATAAGCTGCTCGACCAACAAGTCGCATCAAATACCATCCATAACCTCATACGACGCGATCCGTACACAAAATAAGCAACCGATCAAATATGATCAATAATGGGGAGAGAACCATAATGGAACTATCTAACAAGTTCAACAGATACTATTGCACCCTACTTTGCACGAGTCAAATAAGATTCAACCAGTGGTTTCCCTGTTGATGATAAAATAAAGTCGCCACCTAATATTTAAAGGCATACTAGGGAACCTATTTAATTACTAAGATTATTTCTCTATTAGACTATTAACCAGTGAAAATTAGGATAATGGTTCTTGTTCTTCTAACGTAAAGGTGTTATGCACCCTTTAAAATTTACCCGAGGTAGCTCCATAGGACTTAGACTAGGTTTATAGAAATTAGTCGTCTATATTTTGCTTAACTAGTGCTTAAAGGTATGACTCATTGTATATCTAGTTTAAAACTTATCACTTTGAAAATAGGATATGTCATTTTAAAAGGGGTATAGGTTTATAAAAGCCTTTAAGAAAATGTTTATATTTACAAAACCTTGTGAGATATGGCTAAGTCTTAAAAGTACTTTGTCTTTTAAATGATATGACTATTTATATAACTCTAGTAAAGTAAAGGTGTATAAGTTAATGGGCCTTAGGTATACCTTGATTCTCAAAACTTTGTCTTTGCAACAACACTTGTTCGATTTTTCTTTGTAGAAAAACTCAATTTTAGAAGACCAATTTCCAATTTTGTTTCTTCTGATTTTTGAAAAGAGAAGACAATCGTCTTTCACAAAGGTTGTTTTAGTTTCAAAAGGTTTCATGAAATGTTTTCTTAAAGGTTAAGAGATTAGTAATATAAGCAATTACCGAGCTGGAGTTATCTATCATTAAGTCTTATTGCTTCTTTTATCCTATGTTTTTTAGGGCTGGTGTAATGACCCAGCCAGGTATTTTTCACTATTTTATCCCCGATCCTTATTTATCGCCTTCTCTATGTTGTATTATGGTTATGTGATTTGCCGGGGGTGTTTGATTTTGGTTTCGGGCGAGTTTTGGAGTTGAATGGGACATATAGTCCCTAAGTTGGAGCTTTAAGTTGAAAGAGTTGACCGTGATTTGACTTTGGTGTAGACAACTCTGGAATAAAGTTTTGATGGTTCCAATAGTTCCGTATGGTTATTTTAGACTTAAGAGTGTGTCCGGATGTTGATTTGGATGTCCGTAGGTCGTTCCATCGTGAATTGGTGAAAGTAGGAAAATTTAAGGTTTGGAAGACTGGAAAGTTTGACCGGGATTTGAATTTACTGATATCGGGGCCGGTTTCTGATTCCGGAAGTTTGAATAGGTCTGTCATGTATTGTGTGCAAAATTTGGGGTCAATCAAATCTGTTTTGGTATAATCGGCATTCGTTTCGAAATTCAGAAGTTCATAGTTTCATAGGCTTGAACTGGGTTGCGATTCATAAAATTGATGCTGTTTGATGTGATTTTTTGCCTCGAGTAAGTCTTTTATATGTTTTGGAACTTGTTGGTATATTAGTACGGGATCGTGAGAGCCCCATACGTGTTTCGGAATAAATCCAGAACAATTTTGGACTTAGCCTCCTTGTTGAAGTTCCAGCCTTCTGGTGTCATCCCACATGCGAAGGGATAGATCACATGTGTGGACTCGTGGGTCTGAGTAGTGAAGCGTATAAGCGGAGAGGGCAGCCCAGGTCTGGGCTTGAAGGTGAGAACACATGGGCGCAGGTGCGCCTATGCAGTTGCAGATTTATCTTCTGCAGAAGCGGAACTTGGAGGGAGGCCTTGGGTAGGACCACAGGTGTGGTCGTTTCCTCCGCAGAAGTAGGCTCGCAGGTACAAGAAGTGGTCCGCAGAAGAGGAACCTTAGGATTCAAGCTTGAACCGCACCTATGAGTTTTTCGCAAGTGCGGCGTCGCATATGTGATTATAGGCCGCAGAAGCGAAAATCCTGGGCAGAAAGGCCAAAGTCGGGGGTTTGATTTCGTAATCTATTTTTGGACTTGGAGAGCTTGGTGTGAGGCAATTTTTCAGGAGCTTTTCAAGGAAAATATTGGGGTAAGAATTCCTAACTCAATTTTTGTTAAATTACACGAATCTATTGTTGTTCTTATCATTTAATTAGCGTTTTGAGTTGGAAAGTTGGGAAAATATTTGTGAAACTTCTTAGGCCAAAATTTGGGATTTGAAAGATAAGTTGGGGTCGGATTTGAGTAATTTTTGTATGGTTGGACTTGTTATCGAATGGGTGTTCGAATTTTGTAATTTGTGCCGGGTTCCGAGACACGAGCTCGGGTTGACTTTTTAATTCTTTGCAAAGATCGTAATTTTATTGTATGAAATGGTTTGCTATAGTTTATATTTATAGTATGAAGATATTTTAGCTAGATTTGAGCCGTTCAGAGTTGGATTATTGAGGGAAAGGCCTACTAGTGGATTGAGTTAGTGTGATTTTTAGGTAAGTGTCAATTACCCCTTACGATATGTGTTGTTTGTGATAACTCTGATGTGTGAAAGCTGTGTACGCAAGGTACGAGTGTGTGCATGGGCTAAATGTGAAAATATCCGATTTTAGCTATGTAGATACCTTTCATGCCTTAATTGAGTTACCTTAACATGTTATAGCCATCATTTCTAGTCTATTTTCACATGCTCTACTTGTCTTATCACTTACTTGTTAATTGCTCTATATGTTTATTTGAAGTTCTTGTTTCCCTTATTCCATATTCATTATGTAACCATTGTATTCTTTACTTGAAGTTGTTATTCTTGGAATATCTTGTTGTTGAAAGAGACATTGAGTTATAAAGGTCACGATTCACATCGAGGCAAGGTGTTAAGTTGTAAAATACTATTCTATTGAGGTATTCACTTCCAGTTGTTATTGTTGAGACTCTTGTGTACATTGTGGTTGACCATGGGCTCTTTATTATTAAAACACTGTTATTGTTGATTTCTATGGCAAGTTGTGTGATTTTGAGCACTTGAGGTGCGATTTGTGATACATTGTATTATTGGTACGCATACAGTGGTATAAAGTTTTGGGGTTGAAACCAATGCGTTGAGATAAGGTGGGCTTGATATACGTGGCTTGTGGAGATTTTCTTATATTAGTTCTTGATTTTTGAGACTTTAATTATTATTTCAGTTATCTTGCATGAATGTTAGGATTACCTAGTCTTAGAGACAAGTGCCATCAAGACATCCTACGAAGGAAAATTGGAGTCGTGACAAGTTGGTATCAGAGCTCTAGGTTCATGGGTGTTACGAGTCACGAGCTAGTTTAGTAGAGTCTCGTGGATCGATATGGAGACATGTATACTTATTATTGGGAGGCTATGTAACTCTTAGAAATAGTTCACTTCTATGATTCCTTATCGTGTGAATTTGTTGACTTCAAAATTCTAAATCTTTGTCATTCTGTAACAACCTGACCGGCCGTTTTGAGAATTGAAGCTCTATTCGGTGGCATAAGGTCTTGAACAGCTTCCCATCGTGTATATCGACATGCGTGCATGGTTGGATTCAGTTACCTGATGATCGAGAGTCGAATTGGGAGAAGGATTTTAGTTTTGGAAGCTTAAGCGATGGAATTTGACCGGAATTTTAACTTTTGTGTAAATGGCCCCGGAATGAGTTTTGGGTATTGTCAACAACTCCGTATGGTGAGTTTGGACTTAGGCACGCGTTCGGAATTGGGTTTAGAGGCCCGTAGAGTAATTTGAGGCAATTCGGCGAAAGTTCAAAAATTTGAAGTTTCGGAAATAGAGAAGTTTGACCACAGTTAACATTTCGGGATATCGGGGTCGGAATGCGGTTCCAAGAGTTGGAGTTGGAGTAGCTCCGAGAAGTCAATTGGGACTTGTCTGCAAAATTTGGCGTCATTCCGGGTTGAATTGATAGATTTCGGCACGAGTTTAGAAGTTGAAGATTTGAAATATCATAAGTTTGATCTATGGTTTGATCCGTCGTTTCGGCGTTGTTTGATGTGATTTGAAACCTCGAGCGCGTCTGTGTTAGGTTATATGACTTGTTTGTGTGTTTATACGGGGTCCCGGGGGCCTCAGATGTGTTTCGGATAGGCTTCGGGTCAATTCCCTTCTATTTTTGACTGTTGATGTCTGTCAGCTGGTTTTCTCTTTCACGTTCGCGTCCGCTCCTCCGCGTTCGCGATGAGTAATTTTTGAGGAGGGAATAATTATTCTTCGCGTTCGCATCTTTCATTCCGCGATCGCGGAAGCCAACCTTTTTCCTTAATCGCGTTCGCGTGCACCCTACGCGTACGCGTAGATATGCCATTTAACCTTCCGCGTTCCCATACTACTCCACGTGTTCGCGAAGGGCAATCGCTGGGCCATCGGATCCTTCTTCTTCACATTCGCGTACGTGATGTCGCGTTTGCGATTCTCATCTTAGCAGCTTATATTCTACTTCTTCGCTAACGTGATTCTTCTTCCGCATTCGCGATGCACAAACATCTGGCAGACATAATATATCCAAAAATCGAGGGTTTCACCATTTTTATCACATTTTAACTTTTAGAGTTCGGTTCTTGGCTATTCTTGGTGGGTTTTTGTAACGACCATGTCGGTCGTTTTAAGAGTTAGCACCCCGATCCCCTAATAACTATTTCTCCTATGTCTTATTATGTTAATAGAACGTTTCGGAGTGTCGAGTGATGTTAATTGGAGTGTTTTTGGACATATAGTCCTTTAAGATAAGTTTCAACCTTAGAAATTGGGTTGTAGCGGTAGCTGTGTGAAGACGGATCCGTAATGGAATTTCGTCGACTCCGTTATCTCCGTTGGGTGATTTTGGGGTTGGGAGCGTGTTCGGAATGTATTTTCGAGGTCGGATGTAGATTTAGGCTTGAATTGGCGAAAGTTAGAATTTCGGCGATTTCGGCCGATAGGTGAGATTTTGATATCGGACTGGGAATGGAATTCCGAAAGTGACAGTAGGTTCAGAATGTCATTTTTGACCTGTGTGCAAAATTTGAGGTCATTCGAAAGAGTTTAGACGTGGTTCGGCGTCGAAGGTGAATTCTTAGAAATTCCTAAGTCCTTAGGCTTGAATCTATACATATTCGAGTATTTTGATGTTATGGAATATATTTTTAAGGCTCGACCAAGTTTGTGTAGAGTATTGGGATCAGTTGGTGGTTTTGGTTGAGGTCCCAGGGGCCTCGGGGTTGTTTCGGATGCTTAACGGAAGAATTTGGAATTTGGAAATTACTGAACCAGGCTCCTTCTGGTGTTTTCGCACCTGCGAAGGTTTCCCGCAGGTGCGATCACGTAGGTGTGATGGGGTGGCCGTAGGTGCGATGGTGGGGGAGGTTTACCAGTGGTCGCACGTGCGACCTGGGTCCCGCAGGTATGGAACCGCAGGCGCGACCAAACGATCGCAGGTGCGGCCCCAGATGATCTTAAGTGACTTTCGCACCTGCGATGGGATTTCCGCAGGTGCAGTACCGCAGGTGCAGTGAAAGGGACCGCATGTGCGAGATCCCCATGTGTTTATTCCAAAAATATGAGGGTTTATGCTATTTTTACCATTTTGAATGGTGGGAGCTCGGGAGAGGCGATTTCTGAGGGGATTTTGCTTGGGTATTCAAGGTAAGTGATTTCTAACCATCATAGGTTATCTTCCACGATTCTAATCTTAAATCCCACCCTTAAATTCGAGATTATTGAGTAGAAATTTGGGAAAATTGGAAGAAAATTCTTAGACCAATCTTTGGGGTTTTGATTGGGTATTTGACCTCCAATTTGAGAGATTTTCATATGGTTAGACTCGTGAGTGAATAAGGGTTCGAAAAATATAAAATTTATCCGATTACGAGACGTGGGCCCGAGGGGCGTTTTGGTCAATTTTTTTCTAATTTCGCGTATTAGTTCTGAATTATTAGTTAGTTTGAATTCTTGTAATGATATTTACATTATGTAATCGAATTGAATAGATTAGGGCCACCCGGAGTGGGATACTCGTGGCAAGAGCGTGATTATCGGTTTATTTGCACAATCGAGGTAAGTGGCTTGCCTAACTCTGTGTTGGGGAATTTCCCTTAGGCATTTTAATTGGTTTTTACTATAAAGCCCCGTGTACGTGAGGTGCCGAGCACTTGCATGGGATATTTTAACTATATTTCCGTGATTCCTTCTACGATATGCCTCATTTTAAATTCTACTATTAGCGTTACTGGTTGAGCTGAGTAACAACTTAAGATTTTATCATGACAATCGATTTTACCTGATTTTTTTCCACTCGTTACTATTATTTGAAAACTGGTTACGTACTTTTTCCCCATAATTTCCAACTGTTTTTCTCAAAAACCTTTGAATTACGCTATAATGGATATGTACATAGCATTGTATAGTTACATAGGGACTGCGGGCTTAGACTTGAGACTTTCCCTTGCACTGCATTGTATAGTTACATAGGGACTGCGGGCTTAGACATGTGACTTTCCCTTGCATTGCATTGTATAGTTACATAGGGATTGCGGGCTTAGACCTAAGACTTTCCCTTGCATTGCATTGTATAGTTACATAGGGACTGCGGGCTTAGACCTGAGACTTTCCCTTGCATTGCATCGTATAGTTACATTGGGACTGCGGGCTTAGACCTGAGACTTTCCCTTGCATTGCATCGCATACATCGGGAATGCGGGCATAGACCTGAGACTTTCCCTTGCATTGCATCACATACATTAGGACTGCGGGCCGAGACCTGAGACTTTCCCTTGCATTACGCGATTATTTATTGAGTTGATGTTGTGCTGGGTTGAAGGTTATTGCATCATTTATATTCAGTCTTTACCTTAATTTCTGTTAACCATTACTGCTTTACTTAACTGTTAATTATATCTGTTATTTTTGCAACCTCAGAAGAGCCTCAACCTGACCTCGTCACTACTTGACTGGGGTTAGGCTCGACACTTACTGGGTACCGAATGTGGAGTACTCACGTCCTTCTGCGCATGTTTTTCCCATGTGCAGATCCAGGTACCAGTGCGCCATACCGTAGCTAGTTCACCAGCAGGCGATTGGAGACTTTGAGGTATATTCTGCAGCGTCTACAGAGCTTCCGAGTCCCCCTCCTATCCTAGTATAGTTAGGACTTGTAGATGAGAATACACTGTCCTTTTTCCAGTTGTATATTGAGTCGTAGAGTATAGCTTGTGATGTTTGGTGATATTCCGGGTCTTGGGTAAATTAAGTTGTAAATGCCGAGCGGCATCGATTGTTATATGGTCTTATTTCAATTTCTCCTATTTCTACTTGTTATCTTTAATTATCTTTGATGATTAGGCTTACCTAGTCGTCTAGACTAGGTGCCGTCACGAGACCCAGTTGGAGGGAGAATTCGATCGTGACAAGTTGGTATCAGAGCGTCTAGGTTCATAGGAGTCACAACATCACAAGCCAGTTTATTAGAGTCTCGCGGATCGGTACAGAGACGTCCGTACTTAATTCGGGAGGCTATGTAACTGTTAAGAACAATCATACTTCTTGGAATCTCTTCTCGTGCTGGTCACTGTTATCGAAACTCTTAAACTCTATTCTATTCTTTCTTCCAGATGGTTCGCACTCGCACTGGACGTATTGAGGATCAGGCACCTGAGTCCCCAGCCAGAGCCACTAAAGGTAGGGTTCGGGGTGGAGGACGAGCATGCGGTGCAGCCCGAGCACCGGCTAGAACAGTGGTAGAGGATCCCCCAGCAGCCGCAGTTGGAGGGGCACCGGAGGTCCCTACTGTCACTCCAGCCATCCAGGAGACTTTGGCCCAGTTTATGAGTGCTTTCAGTACTCTGTCTTAGGCAGGGCTACTCCCGTTAGCCCCAGCTATATCCCAGGCCGGGGGAGGGACACAAACTCCTGCAGCCCGTACTCCTGAGTAGAGGGTTCATATGGGGCAAGTTCCAAAGTATATCCCCATGCCTCTTGCAGCTCTAGTTCAGCCTGAGGCCAGAGCTGCTGTATCTGAGTCTGAGCAGCTCCGTCTTGAGAGGTACAAGAAGTACCACCCACCTGATTTCAGCGGATTGGATTCAGATGATGCTATGGGTTTTCTGGAGGAGTGTCATCGCATCCTTCGTACCATAGGTATTGTAGAGACGAGTGGGGTCTCTTTCACTACTTTTTAGTTGAGAGGAGCAGCCTATCAGTGGTGGCGTGCATTTGAGCTTAGTAGTCTGGATGAGGCAGCCTCACTTACTTGGGCTCAGTTTTTAGAGATGTTTTTGCCTGAGTTTGTCCCTCAGAGTCTCAGGGATGCTTGGCATGCGGATTTTGAGCAGCTACGCCAGGGTACTATGACCGTGTCAGAGTATGCGGTCCGATTCAGTGACTTGGCACGACATGCACCAGCTTTGGTTTCTACTGTCAGAGAGAGAGTTCGCCGTTTTATTGAGGGGCTCCATCCCAACATTCGTACTAGCATGACCAGAGAGCTGGAGACAGACATTACTTACCAGCAGGCCATGAGCATTGCTAAGAGGATTGCGAGTATGTTGGCCCGGGACAGGGAGGAGAGAGAGGCCAATAGGTCTCGAGAGACAGGTCATTTTTCAGGAGTTCGTGCACCTGCAGCACGCCATGGTAGGGGTTTTGTGAGCCGCCCCATTCATTCAGCCTTTCCAGCAACCAGCGGTATTCCAGCTCCTCCCAGACCTCGGGAGCCTTATTATGCACCACCGATATTTCAGGTGCCTTCAGCTCGAGGTTCTATCACTGGCCAGTCCAGCAGACCAGTTCAGAGTTAGCAGCAGCCACCGCGTCCTCACAGGGGTTGTTTTTGATATGGTGACCCTAGGCATATGATCAAGGATTGCCCCAGGGTTACTTATCAGGTTCCACACCTTCCACCAGGTCCCCCTTCTATTTGTCCAGCCCCAGCTGCTACCCCACCATCTCAGGCAGCTCGAGGTGGAGGTCGGGGAGGACGAGGTCGTCCTAGAGGGGGAGGTCAGGCCAGATACTATGCCCTTTCAGCTCGATCCGAGGCCATTGCTTCAGACTCGGTTATCACAGGTATTGTCCCCGTTTGTCATCGGGATGCATCGGTATTATTTGATCCAGGTTCCACATATTCATACGTGTCTTCTTACTTTGCTCCACATTTGGGGATATCTCTAGATTTTTTGAGTTTCCCCGTATATATTTCTACTCCTGTGGGAGATTCCCTTGTCGTGGACCGTGTATATCGGTCATGTTTGATTGTTATCAGTGGTCTGGAGACCAAGGCTGATTTATTATTACTTAGCATGGTAGATTTCGACGTTATCTTGGGTATGTATTGGCTATCTCCCCACTATGCTATTCTTGACTGTCACGCTAAGACCATGACGCTGGATATGCCAGGATTTCATAGGTTAGAGTGGAGGGGTTCACTAGACTATACTCCTCGCCGGGTCATTTCTTTTCTTAAGGCTCAACGGATGGTTGCAAAGCGGTGTGATGCTTATTTGGCCTATGTAAGGGACGTTAGTGCTAAGACCCCTACAGTTGATTCAGTCCCAATTGTGAGGGACTATCCTGATGTTTTTCCAGCTGACCTTACGGGTATGCCGCCCGACAGAGACATTGACTTCAACATTGACTTGTTGCCAGACACTCAGCCTATCTCCATCCCTCCCTATCGCATGGCTCCTCCTGAGTTGAAGGAGTTGAAGGAACAGTTACATGAATTGCTTGATAAGGGGTTCATCAGGCCCAGTGTATCACCTTGGGGTTCTCCGGTGCTATTTGTGAAAAAGAAGGATGGGACGATGCGGATGTGCATTGATTACATACAGTTGAATAAGGTGACAGTGAAGAACAGGTACCCATTGCCTCGTATTGATGATTTGTTTGACCAGTTACATGGTGCCAGGGTATTCTCCAAGATTGATCTTCGTTCGGGCTACCATCAGTTGAAGATTCGGGAGTCGAATATCCCGAAGACTGCTTTCAGGACTAGATATGGTCACTACGAGTTCCTGGTTATGTCATTCGGGCTGACCAATGCCCCAGCAGCTTTCATGCACCTGATGCACAACGTATTTCAGCCTTATCTTGATACCTTCATTATGGTATTCATTGACGACATTTTGGTATATTCTCGGCCCCGGGAGGACCATGAGCAGCACTTGAGGACCGTACTCCAGACCTTGAGAGAGAAGAAGTTGTATGCCAAATTCTTTAAGTGTGAACTTTGGCTTGATTCGGTGGCATTCTTAGGCCATGTGGTATCTTCGGATGGGATCAAGGTAGATCCGAAGAAGGTGGAGGCAGTGCAGAGTTGGCCAGACCGTCTTCAGCTATTGAGATCCGCAATTTTCTTGGTTTGGCTGGGTATTATCGCCGTTTCGTGGAGGGATTTTCATCCATTTCAGCACCCATGACTAGATTGACCCAGAAGGGTGCACCTTTTATTTGGACCGAGGAGTGTGAGGAGAGCTTTCAGAAGCTCAAGACAGCCCTGACTACAACTCCAGTGTTAGTACTACCTACCGGTTCGGGGTCCTATATGGTCTATTGTGATGCTTCGAGGATTGGTTTGGGAGCGGTGTTGATGCATGACGGTAGAGTGATTGCCTACGCGTCCAGACAGTTGAAAGTACATGAGAAAAATTACCCTGTTCACGATCTTGAGTTGGCAGTGATTGTTCACGCCCTGAAGATATGGCGTCATTATATATACGGTGTTCCCTGTGAGATATATACGGATCACCGGAGTTTGCAGCACATTTTCAGGAAGAAGGACCTCAATTAGCGTCAAAGGAGGTGGTTGGAGTTACTCAAGGATTATGATATCAATATATTACACCATCCAGGAAAAGCCAATGTGGTGGCCAACGCCCTGAGTTGCCAGGCGGAGAGTTTGGATAGCTTGGCTTATTTTCGTGCAGTTGAGAGGCCCTTAGCCTTGGATGTTCAGTCCTTAGCTAGTCAGTTCGTGAGGTTAGACTTTTCTGAGCCTCACCGGGTATTTGCGTGTGTTTTTGCTCAATATTCCCTTTATGACCGCATTCGGGAGCGCCAATATGATGATCCCGACCTTTGGGCTCTTCGGGATAGAGTTTAGCGGGATGGTGTCAGAGATATGACCATAGATGATGATGGTGTGTTGAGACTGTAGGACCGTATTTGTGTGCCTGATGTAGATGGACTTCGGGAGTTGATTCTTGAGGAAGCTCATAGCTCGCGGTACTCTATTCATCCCGGTACCGCGAAGATGTATCAGGACCTGAGACATCACTATTGGTGGAGGAGGATGAAAAAGGATATAGTGGAGTTCGTAGCCAGATGCCTCAATTGTCAGCAGGTCAAGTGTGAGCAGCAGAGACCGGGAGGTTTACTTCAGCAGATGAGTCTTCCAGAGTGGAAGTGGGAGCGGATCACCATGGATTATGTGGTTGGACTTCCTCGTACTTTGAGGAATTATGATGCTATTTGGGTGATTGTGGATCGGTTGACCAAGTCAGCCCATTTCATTCCAGTATTGACTACTTATTCTTCTGAGAGGTTGGCCCAGATCTACGTGCGGAAGATAGTACGGTTGCACGGTGTACCAGTATCTATTATTACAGACCGAGGTCCTTAGTTCACATCGCATTTTTGGAGAGCCTTGCATAGTGAGTTGGGTACCCAGATTGATCTCAGTACAACATTCCACCCTCAGATGGACGTACAGTCCGAGCGCACGATTCAGATTCTGGAGGATATGCTCCGTGCTTGTGTGATGGAATTTGGAGGATCATGGGATCAGTACTTGCCTCTTGCAGAGTTTGCTTATAATAACAGCTACCAGTCCAGCATTCAGATGGCGCCGTTTGAGGCCTTATATGGCAGGCGATGTCTGTCACGACCCGAAATCCCACCTTCGGGCCATGACTGCGTCTAACGTTGAACCCGTTAGACAAGCCAACGTTTGAATAAGTAAAACTCATTAACAACTAAAACGAACAAGATAACTAAGGAATCGATGGTCCGCAATGTGAAGGTTAACAAATAACCAAAATATAACATAGCAATTTCGAAATAAAACCCATATACAAATCCCAGAACTGGTGTTACATACTCACGAACTGTCTAAGAGATTACTAAAAACAAAGATCTGAAAATAAGTACATAGGTCTGTCTTTGAAATATAAAGTAAGACAGAGCTGAAAGTGAAGAGTAGAAGGTGACGCCAAGGCCCACGAACGTCTGCGGGTCTACCTTGATGTATGAACTGATGAGATGCTCCGACCGTCAGTGATCACCGGGTCCGGCAGCGTAGTCTGCACAACATAAAGAAGTGCAGGTGTAGCATCAGTACAACAAACCCCATGTACTGAGTAAGTGCCAAGCCTAACCTCAGCTAAGTTGTGACAAGGCTAGGACCGACAACAATATATGTACCTGTGCAATTCTACATAGTAACAGGAAGAAAAATGTCGACGGAAATAAGCAAGTAGGACAGGTACGGGGAGAACATGCTGGGGGTAAAAGGGGCAACAAAATGCTAGCACGGTAGAACAGGGTAATAACTGAAATGTAAAGATANATGTCCCCTCGTGCATAACCTCAGAATCACTCGGCACGGAATGTCCCCTCGTGCGTATATAATAACACTCGGCACGTAATGTCCCGTCGTGCATAACCTCACAATGACTCGGCACGGAATGTCCCCTCGTGCGTGTATAATAATCAGTGATCAACACGGCATGTCCCCTCGTGTGATAAGTAACAGACAGTCAGCACGGCATGTCCCCTTGTGCGACAAATAATAAAACGAAGCAACAATATAATGTGAAATTCAACATTAAGAAGTCTCAAGTGCATGGAAATACTCAATAAATTCTTATTGTCCTGGCAAGGAGAAATCATCCATTACAAACTCAACAAATGCCCGACAAGGGTCTCAGC
>ML256349.1:2078-13039 GCA_005239495.1 Nicotiana undulata | reverse complement strand
ATATATATATATATATATATATATATATATATATATATATATATATATGTTTCCAACATAGTTTTCCGCAAGATAAATGCTTTTCAAATATACCTTCCGAAATAACATTCTTTCAAATATAGTTTCCTTCAAGGCAAATGCTTTTCAGCTATACTTTTCAATAAATATCTTTCGATCATAATTTCTTCAAGATAAATCTACCGGAACTCCGTCCGTAGTTCAGAATTTGTCATGCAGTATAGGGGGGATCTCCCAGAATACGTCCGTAGTCTCCAAAAGTAAATATGCAGCGTTGAGGGGATCTCCCAAAATACGTCCATAGTCCCCAAAGTAAATATGTGGTACAGGGGGGATCTCCCGGAATACGTCTGTAGTCCCCAATTTAAATATGCAATGTAATCAACAGAGATAACAACCATAACACGGCAGAAATATCATACATTGCCACAACAATCATGAGGCAAACAAAGATAGAAATGCAATGTACGACGAGCAAATCAATACAAGAACTTAAATCACAAGAGCGGTAAAACTCAATCATAAGGGATAACCACTGAAAGGAAATAATAAGCGTAAAGAAAACAGCTTGACCGGGGAGAGACGCGACGTAACAACGAATTCACAGTATTCAAGTCCACAATAAGATGTCATCACAAGTCAAGAGATTCCAGGTACAAGCCAGTCGACTAAGGGTTAGGTTATCTAAATTTCCTTTTTAAGGTTGAATAGTTATGAGAGATTTTCCACAATCCAAATAAGGGTAAGTTCTAATTTTTGTTAAATAGACAGTTTATGAAGAAATATATAGCATAATGATAGGAGAGGTAAATTCTTCAATTAAGTCAATTAAGGCCAAATAGACAACAAAGGAAAATCTGAAAGCAAGTAATTCTAAATTAAGTAGGAAGAGATGAAACTAGCAATAAGGAACTAAGTCATAACCACTAAAACTTCATACACAGGGAATATAACGGCCTAAGAACTCTAAAAGTCCAACTACATACAAATAAGTCCGAGTACGCACTCGTCACCTCGCGTACACGACAATAGTCAACATAAAAGACTCAAATCCTAAGGGGTAGTTCCCCCACACAAGGTTAGGCAAGATACTTACCTCGAAGATGACAACCCGGTACTCTAAAATGGAATCCTCGGGCAAAAAGGCCTTCGGACGACTCAAATCCAGCTAGAACAACTTCAAAACACACATAAATCGTATAAGGAACTAAAATTCGACCCCCCCAGGCCCGCACCTCGGAAGCTTACAAATTTTACAAAATCCGAACACCCATTCCAATATGAGTTCAACTATACAAAAATTTCCAAATTCCGATATCATTTCGTCCCTCAAATCATGAAATTTCATTTTAGAAGTCTTCTTTCAAAACCAACATTTTTCCTCAACTCAAAACACAAATAAAATGATAAAAATAAGGACTAATTCATGGAATATATTTTCTAGTTGAAGAACACTTACCCAATCGAATTTCGTGAAAAACCCTTCAAATATTGCCAAGACCGAGCTTTAGAAGTCAAAATGTGATAAAAATGGCTTAACCCTCGATTTTGAAGATTTATAATCTGCCCAGGCATTTAATGAATCGCGAACGCGGAGGAAGGACTGCGTTCGCGAAGAAGAAAAATGAAGCATCTCAATTTGTACTTCACGAACGTGAAGACAGGCTCGCGAACGCGGAAGAGAAAAAGTGGAGCCTACACGAACGCGTAGGAGATCCTGGGAACGCGAATAGGAAAAGTTAGGGTTCCCAGAAAGACCCTTCGTGAACGCGTGGAGTAGTACGCAAACGCGGAAGGTGAAATGGCATAGCTACGCGAACGCGGACGCAGAGAACAGACATACCCTCCTCCAAGATTACTCTTCTCGAACGCGGAGGATGGGACGCGAACGTGAAGGAGAAAACCAGATAGCAGGCATCAGCAATCCAAAAATGGAATAAAATGGCCCGCAGCCCATCTGAAACACACCCGAGGCCCCCGGGACCCCGTCTAATCACACAAACAAGTCATATAACCTAGAACGGACTCGATAGAGGTCTCAAATCACATAAAACAATGCCGACACGATGAATCAAACCATGAATCGAACTTATGAATTTTTCAAATCTTCAAACTTCTAAACTCGTGCCGAAACCTATCAATTCAACCCGGAATGATGCGAAATTTTGCAGACAAGTCCTAATTAATATCCCCAAGCTTCTCCAACTCTCGGAATCGCATTCTGACCCCGATATCCCAAAAAGTCAACTGTGGTCAAACTTCTTCATTTTCCAACTTTCGCCGAATTACCTCAAATTACTCTACGGACCTCCAAAACCGATTCCGGACACGCGCCAAAGTCTAGAATCACCACACAAAGCTGTTGACATGATCCAAAACTCATTCCGAGACCGTTTACACAAAAGTCAAACATTCGGTTAAATTTCACTACTTAAGCTTCCGAAACAAAAATCCTTCTTTCAAATCGACTCCAGATCATCCGGTAACTGAATCCAACCATAAACGCAAGTCAATATGCACAATGTGAAACAAAACTTAAATTCTCTAAACGACCGGTCGGGTTGTTACATAGTCCCGTTCGATCTGCTACATATTACTAATATTTGCCATCGTCCAAACTTAAGTAAATATAAATATCAAAGATTTAATAGCTAATACCTTTTGGAATTAAGCAAACCAGGATGTTATTATTAATATTAGGATGTGGAACTAATTAGTCTAATCATTATAATTCTATTTAATACTTGTCTATTTATGTATAGGTTTAAACTTTTTTGTAGATTATATAATAAACTAACAATCATATTCAAAACAAGTTATGCATATGATAACTAATTTGAAGGTTAAAGAAGATTCTAATAGAAACGTTATAAACATAAGAATGTATACCTGGATGAGAAAACAAATTTACTACCTCTTTTTTGAAAAAGATAAAATTCGAAGGAAGTAGATAACTTCAGTTGGTTAGAAATTCATGCTGATAACGTGTTACAAAATAAATATTATAATTATAAACTAAAGCACTAAAATAGAAGAGACAATAATAGATAAGAGACGTAGAGATGAGGGAACTATTCTTCTTATTTCAAGTATATCAGCCATGAGCCAAAAATGCTCTATTTATAGTTATAAAGGTTCATCCTAAAAAATAATGAATGAAGTTACATATTAAATAGATACATATGAATACAAGTGATTCATGTATTTGATGTAAGAATTAAATGGAAAATCACTTTAGTTCATCGTATTTATAACACCGTTCATTTATTTATTTTAGTAAAAATGATAAAACAACGTACAATAAATGGATAAAAAATAGGAGTACTGAAGCTTAAGATGTACCCGTTGACAATATAAATGTTAGGGAGATTTATCGGTTGGTTTGGTCGGTTTTGAATGTCATTGGCTCGATTTATCAATTATAAATCTGTAAATGTACTAAACCCACAAGTGAATCATTAAGATATCAATTATCAGTTATCGGTTAATCGGTTAGCAATAATTAACGTTAAGCTTATGTTTTTCAAACACCACTAAATATCAAAATAATATAAAAGTACTGCTACGATTCAAGAACCTACTTCCCTCCAGATTTTATCAAGTGGTCATGCTAGAGACATAAACAGTCATGGATAATTAAATTATGAGATCCATCCGAATGAGCTAAGAGAATCTTATTTATTCTCTTTCGTTTTCTTAATTGAAGAAATAATTGAAAAATAAATAATTAACCAGGTTTGGTTCTCGTTTTAAAGTAAAGTAAGTAAATTCTGTAGTCGAATATAAGAGAAGAAAAGCTGTGATACTAATCAGGTTCGTTCCTCTTAATGTTACGCTTTATCTACTGGTTATTGGTTTGTTTTTCACTTATTCTCTGGTTTCGGCGATGCTATTATTTGTTCTATGGTTCTTATTGATGGTACTGATATATTATCTCTTTTTGTCTTCTTGAGCCGAGAGTCTTTCAAAAATAGTCTCTTTATCCCCTCGGGGAAGGGGTAAGGTCTGCGTACACACTACCCTCCCTAGACCCCACTACTAGGATTTCGCCGGGTCATTGTTCTTACTGCATATATACACTGTTAAATAATATAAGGGCAGTATTGTAAATTCAGCTCCTAAAGTTAGTAATTAGTGTCCATTAGTTAGTTAAGTTGTTAGATTAGTGGTTAAGAGGTTAGTTAATTAATTGTATATATACACGTATTGTATACACACAAAATTAGATTTTTGGAATAAGAAAATCACTCCTTCTTCCTTTATTTCTTCTCTCTGTATATCTCAACTCTATCTCGATCTCTTCCTCATTTCACATCATGGTATCAGAGCTTATGCTCAGGAATTTGAAGCTGATTATCTGAATTTCTTCTTCCGCGTTCTTACTTTGAAATTCTTCTGTTGCATGTCACAATTGAGTGAAATCTGTGAGTTGAAAAGTTGTGCATGTTAAAACTGAATATTAAATTCTTGTTGAAGAATCAAGAGAATAAAAAATGGCAATAAACGAAGGAGTTTCAAATCTGAATTATGGGTTAAACTCTGGAAATCAAGTGAATCCGGCAACTGGGATTGACTACAATCATCCCCTTTTTCTTTCCCCTGCTGATATTAGCGGAATTCAGATCATTTCATTTCAATTAACATGTATTGAAAACTATTCAATTTGGAATAAGTCTATGATAGTTGCTTTGTTAGGTAGAAATAAACTTGGCATGATTGATGGAACATGCTGTAAGGATAAATTCCCAGATTCAATGGGAAACATTGGGAATGAGTGAATGCCATTGTTCTATCTTGGCTGATGAACTCTGTGGCAAAAGGTCTTCTTGGAGGTATTATGTGTGCCTCTAGTGCTCAAACTATTTGGGAAGATCTAGATGAAAGATTCAACAAAGTTGATGGTTCAAAAACCTTCAATTTACATAAAGATTAGCCACTTTAACTCAAGGTTCTGCTTCTGTCTCTGTATATTTTTCAAAACTTAAAGATCTTTGGGAAGAATTTGAGGCATTAGTTCCTGCATCTGGGTGTGACTGTCCTAAATCAAGAGATTTTATTAGCTATCTACAGAAGTTGAGGCTATACCTTTTTTAATGGGATTAAATAAATCCTATTCTCAAGCTCATAGTCAAATACTTATGAAAACTCCTTTACCTACTGTGAATCAAGCCTATTCCTTAATAGTGAGTGATGAGAGTCAAAAATCTATAGTAGCTAACTCAGGAATTCTTGGAGCTAATCCTAATCATGTAGGAAACTTTGAGGTGGCAATGTATACTAGACATGCTGAAGGTGGTCAAGGCCAAAGATTCAAGAAAAACTTTAATGTTCAATGTGACTATTGTAAGATGAAAGGCCATATGAAAGAAAACCGCTATAACTAGTTGGATGTCCTCAAGGGTTTAGACTAAAGAATAAAGGAGGATATAATGCAACTCATAATGTCAATATTCTGAATGAGAATAATGATAATCAAAATCGGAA
Organism: Nicotiana undulata; assembly: GCA_005239495.1. Taxonomy (NCBI): domain Eukaryota; kingdom Viridiplantae; phylum Streptophyta; class Magnoliopsida; order Solanales; family Solanaceae; genus Nicotiana; species Nicotiana undulata. The sequence goes on along the minus strand of ML256349.1, from coordinate 7,537 downwards.
TGCTGATGTACCCACAGGTGCATATGAAAAAATTTCTAATGGTTTAAATCAACCTACTTGTGGAAGTCAGGTGTCTTATGGTCAAGAATTGGAAACAGTTGCGAGTCAGCTGGGAAAGTACACTTTCATAAAAAATAAATACGATCAGATTGTACAACTGTTAACATTTAACAGTGAAGATTCAGCTGCCAATGCAACAGGTACAAATACTGATACAACATTGTTGGTTTCAAAGGACTCACAAGAATGGATCATAGACACTGGAGAAACAAATCATATAGTGTCTGACACTAATATTCTAAATAAGTCTACTATTGTTCAAACTGCCAATCCTAAGAAAGTATTGTTACCAAATGGAGATGTGTCACTAGTTACACATACAGGTAAAAGTTCAATTTCTGATAAGAGCACTATATCTAATGTTTTTCATGTACCTCAATTTGAATATAATCTGCTTTCTGTTTCAAAAATGACAAAAGAACTACAATGTGCTGCAATATTTTTTTGTAACTTTTGTGTTTTTCAGGATCTCTTCATTGGGAAGTTGAGGGAGAATGGTAAATAAGTAAGAGGATTATACATACTACTATCTAGACTAGCAAGGAATAAGCAAAGAGCTGAGTATGCTGCAAGAGGATTAACAGCAGGATAAGCAAGTCAGGTCAATGTGGAGTTATGAAACCAAAGATTTGGACATGTGTCTGTTAAAGTAATGAAGAAAATACTACCTATTAGTGTTCAAAATATCAAAGAAAGAATAGATAAATGCACAATCTGTCCCTATGCTAAACAAACTAGATTACAATTTCCTTCTAGTGATACCAGGAGTATATACTGCTTTGATTTGATTCATGTAGACCTATGACGTCCACACAGAATAGCTACATTTGATGGTAATAAATACTTTCTTACAATTGTGGACGACTACAGTAGAATGTTATGGGTATTGCTTCTTAAACAAAAGTTAGATGTATATCAGTGCTTGCAACATTTCTTCATTTTTGTTAAGACTCAGTTTAATAAAGTCATCAAGGTTATTAGAACAGACAATGGCACAAAGTTTGTAAATTCCTTATGTGAGCAACTATTTAAAAATATTGGAATGATTCATTAGAGAACTTGTGCTTACACTCCTCAACACAATGGAGTAGCAGAAAGAAAACACAGACACATTTAAGAAATAACAAGAGCTACAAGACTTCAAGCCAATATTCCCATAAAATTCTGGGGTCACTGCATTCTGCCTGCAGTATACATTCTTAACAGACTACCTAGCTCAGTTATTCCAAACATATATCCTTATGAAAGGTTGCACAACAGGAAGCCTTCTCTAAATCACTTAAGAGTGATAGGCTGTCTGTGTTTTTCTAAGATAGTTCAGGAACAGGACAAGCTAAAGTCTAGATCAAGAGTATCTGTACATATGGTATATTCAGAGGTTTATAAAGGATATGTTCTATATGATCTAGAAAATAGATCATTCTTCATCAACAGAGATGTAATATTCAAGAAAAATGTCTTTCCATTCAAAAAGACTGACTCTACATCAATACCTATATTTATAGACACTACAACAAATGTAGGGTCTTACATGGACAATTCGGAATTTTTTTGTGAACAAAGAGTTGACACAAAAGCTGATACAGGTTACAATGGTGGTAATTCAGGGAATTCATCTACAGACTATGACATTACAGAAGAAAACTACAATAATGAGTCACTGCATGACTTTCAAAATCACAGTACCATTGAGGGGTAGTTACATGCACAACAAGATTATCAAAACACATCTACTGCAGCTCCTCATACCAGAAATCAGGTAAGTTCAAACCAACTCACAATCAGAAAGTCTACCAGAGATAAACAACCACCAGTATGGCTGAAAGGCTTGTTTCTTTAAATATTCATCAATAAATACCTTATGCTTTGGATAAATACATAAGGTATGATCATCTTTCCTCTAAATATCAAGCATGTATTGTTGGTTTCTAACCAGTTACTAAACCTACTACATATGCTGAAGCAAGTAAAGATCTAAGATGGATACAAGTCATGAAAGAAGAAATAAAAGCTCTTGAAGGTAATAACACTTAGACTCTAATCACATTACTAGAAGGCAAGTGACCTATAAGATGCAAGTGGATATATAATATCAAGTACAAAGCATCAGGAGAGATAGAGAGGTTTAAAGAAAGATTGGTTGCTAAAGGTTACAGTCAACAAGAAGGAATTGATTACCAGGAAACATTCTCACCAGTTGTAAAAATGGTGACTGTTAGAACAATTCTAGCTCTGGCAACAACTAAGCAATGAAACATACATCAAATGGATGTATATAATGCATTTTACAAGGTGATCTGTTTGATGAAATATATATGGAATTGCCAGAAGGATTTAAGAGTTGGAGGGAGAGGAGATTATGCAGACTCACCAAATCCTTATATGGACTAAAACAAGCTCCTAGACAATGGAACTTGAAACTTTCTGAAGCCCTTTTGAACTTAGAGTTTAAACAAAGTCCGTTTGATCACTCCTTATACATAAGGAAAACAGAAAAAGGGATAGTGTTAATACTGATTTATGTTGATGATATGTTAGTTACTGGAAGCAATTTAAAACTGATTCAGGATACAAAAACTTCTTTACAAAATATCTTCAAGATGAAAGACTTGGGTGAGTTAAGGTATTTTCTGGGATTGGAGTATGCTAGGTCCAACAAAGGTGTTGTTATGCATAAGAGAAAATACACATTAGAGTTCATAGCAGAGGTTAGATTAACTGTTGTAAAGCCCTCAAATACACCTATTGATTTCAATACTACACTTACAACAAAAAATGTCCATATCCAAAGAAGTCTCGCTTGCTGCAGTTGGCTTTGTTAGAAAAGTCCTGAGGTTAAGGCGGAAGTCGGGGTATCTCTTCAAAGGTTTGTATTTAAAGCAGTGTGGAGTATCCAGTATGATGAGCATTTGTCAAAGGGTGAAAGATCAGTTGAAGATCCTGCTGCAGATCAGACAACAAAGGCTAATAGGTAAACTTCTATACCTAACTGTCACTAGACCTGATATAGCTTATGGAGTTCAAACTTTAAGTCAATTTCTTAGACAACAAAGAAGTCTCATATGGAAGCTAAATTAAGAATCGTGAAGTATGTGAAAAATAATCCTGGACAAGGCATACTGCTATCAAGCCAGTATAATACAACTATCACAACATACTGTGATACAGATTGGGCAGCTTGTCCAGTTACTAGAAGATATGTCACATGTTTTTTGATCAAGGTAGGAAGCTCTCTAGTATCTTGGAAATCAAAGAAGCAAACAACTATATCAAGAAGTTCAGCAGAAGCAGAGTATAGAAGCTTGGCTGCAACAATGGCAAAATTAACATGGCTACTAAGAATGCTAAGAGAAATTGATGCAAAAGTTAAACTGCCAGTAGACATATTTATTGATAGCAAATCAACTATTCAGATTGGTGCTAATCTTGTCTACCATGAAAGAACCAAACATATAGAGATCGATTGCCATTTTATAAGAGAAAAAATTCAACAAGGTTTAGTGTGCATAAGATATATTCCTATAAATGATCAACCTACAAATTTTTTCACTAAAGGATTGAGTAGAGTTCAACATGCATATTTGAGTTCCAAGTTAGGTGTTTTTGATATTTTTGCCCCACCTAACTTAAGGGAGAGTGTTAAATAATATAAGGGCAGTATTGTAAATTCATCTCCTAAAGTTAGTTATTAGTGTCCATTAGTTAGTTAAGTTGTTAGATTAGTGGTGAAGAGGTTAGTTAATTAATTGTATATATACACGTATTGTATACACACAAAATCAGATTTTTGGAATAAGAAAATCACTCTTTCTTCCTTTCTTTCTTCTCTCTGTATCTCTCAACTCTATCTCGATCATCTTCCTCATTTCACATCATACAGCCTTCATGTACACTTTGTCATATTGCTAAGTACAAAATCTTTTCCCTGCTTGTTCACTTGCCTCACATGCCAAACGAAGAAGCATACCACTGTACCAGTAGTGGCAGCTGTGCCTAACTGAAAGTCTAACACTAACGAAAGGAAATAGGAAATAGGGTAAGTCCTAAAGTGTCCGGTAAAAAAGTGAATTTGACTAACAAATTTTATTGAATTATCAGTTAAACCGTTAGTGACGCTCAAAGAACATTGTTAGTTGAACCGATAGGCCAATATCATAAAACACAAAATCGTTTACTAACCGTTAAATCTATAACCCCGTACTAATAAACCAATAATTTTTTTTTGATTCGGTCTATCTGTTAAATTGAAATTTACATACCCCTAATAAAAATACTTACTCTAGCTGCATGCATGCCTACAATAAATGGTAAGTAATTTTTATAACATATTCAATTAAACTATGGGGTCGTTTGGTTGAGAACAAAATATTTCGAGATTATAACGCATAGATTAATGACATGTTTATTTAGTGCATATACCTTTATGGTAGATACATTAGATTAAACTAATATTGCAATTGTGGTAAAACAATTCATAATTATTTATCCACGAATAAAAAAATGACAAAACATGAGATAAATATACCATAATTTATTCTGAAATTATAATCCCTTATCCCACAAGCTAAATGAACCCTAATAATATTAATTATTTTTTACATTATTAGTGTATCGCTTAAACCAAAAAAGTATATTTGAATTACACATGACATACTTTCTTATTGTTCGTCCTAAAAAGATGGCTTATTTGTGTTTCAGACTCAAACAAAGAACAATTATTGCATAACATATTTGGCAATGCAAATTACAAAAATGTATTTCATGTTTCGTTTGGATCATATTTTGGTCCAGTTTGAAGCCTTCGTTTGGAGGTACAGTGGTGCTTTTATATTGAAATTTACCAAGTGAATACTTCTCTAATGGAATAACTAACATCAACATAAAAGCTAGGTATAAACCAGTCACATGGTATATTACAAGAAAACTAACAGCATATTGGTGTTGATACATAATTAAGCACATATGACGTTTATATACATCGGACGACACGACATGATCAATGAGGAGCCAACTCCAATTTGCTTAACACTAAAGTGTAGTAGTTTTGTTGGAGTATATATATATATATATATATATATATATATCGACTCGATCGGTCATTTAGAGTACTAGCTCCCCTTTCCGTGTTACGAGACTTATTGTAGCTTAATTTGATGATTTATTGTGATGACCCAAAAGGTCATCTTATTTAATTTAAGCTATATCTGTGTTCCGAGGCTCCGAGAGCCTCCGTTAGTCTCACCTCGATATGCGTGCGCAGCCCGGGCGTGTAGCCGGGAAGCTATTATGTGAAAATTTGATAAAAAATGAGTTTTGATAATTAATAAATGAATATAGTTGACTTTAGTCAATATTTTTGGTAAACGGACCCGGACCCGTGATTCGACGGTCCCGGAGGG
>ML256348.1:0-17949 GCA_005239495.1 Nicotiana undulata | reverse complement strand
CGAGCCTAACCTCGGCGAAGTAGTGACGAGGCTAGGACTAACACTACATATGTACCTGTGCAATTTATATAATAGCGGGAAAATGACAACAGAAATAAGAAAGTAAGATAGATACGGGGAGAACATGCGGGGGAGATAGGATAACAGTATTCTAACACAACATTACAAGGTAATAAATGAAATGTAAAGACACGACAGAAGTATATCTTCTCAAACAAATAATGAACAGAAAAGGCACGGCATGTCCCCTCGTGCATAACCTCACAGTCACTCGGCACGGAATGTCCCCTCGTGCATATATAATAACACTCGGCACGGAATGTCCCCTCATGCATAACCTCACAGTCACTCGGCACGAAATGTCCCCTCGTGTATATATAATAATACTCGGCACAGAATGTCGCCTCGTGCTTAACCTCCCAATCACTCGGCACGGAATGTCCCCTCGTGCATATATAATAACACTCGGTCAACACGGCATGACCCCTCGTGCGACGAATAATAAAAACACAAGGCAACAATAATGTGAAAGTCAACAATACGAAGTCTCGAGTGCATGGAAATATTCAATACAATTCCCTTGTCCCAGCAAGGAGAATTCATCAATTACAATATCAACAAATGCCCGACAAGGGTCTCAGCTATAACCAACCTCGCATCAGAAATACAATTTCAACAGTGTAAGCCTCAACTGGAACAAATAACTCAATAACTCTCCACGTCATGAAACAACATCAAGTATCACTTTTAATTCATAATTTACTCATAGTGCGGGGAATATTAGGAAGATAACAAAATTTCATCACAATTGACTCATGGGCATACTTGACCGCAATGCATAGGAACTCGTCACCACGCCTATACGTTGGACATGAATTGCACATTACAAATAAGACTCTATACCTAATCCCTCAAGCTGAGGTTAAGCCAAACACTTACCTCGGCTCCAAAATTGCAAGTCAAGCCTCGATCACAGCCTTTCCTTTAGAACCCGACTCCGGAACAGTATTATCTAGACATAATCAACCCAAGTACATCAATAAGTACTCAATAAATCAATTTCTAAGCCAAGTTATGCATTTCCTACTATTCTTCCAAGAATACTAAAATTCGACCCCGGGCCCACACGTTTAGATTTTTGAAAATTTATGAAGGAATCAATTACCCGGAGTATAAGGATCGATGTTATGTAATTTAATCAAGAATTTATGGCCTAACATGGAAGATCAGGAAATTCCTAAGAACCCTAAAGTTTACTACCTAATTCAATGATTTTAGGTGGTTTATTAGTGAATTAAGCTAGGAATTATTGTTAAAATTAGAAGTTTTATGGGGTTTTACTTACCTCTTACAGTGGGTGGTCGTGGAAGGTGATGCCCCAAGCTTGGATGCTCTCTAATGGAGTTTGAAGATGGAAGGAATGAGGAAATCCCGAAATTTTGGACATTTTAAGTGGGCTGCCAACACGGGTCTCCCCACATGCGACCATAGGACCGTAGGTGCGGTCTCGCACCTTCGAGAAAAGGATCGCAATTGCGGAAAAGGGCCTAGGACCCTGGGCTCGCACGAGCAGGGTTGGGAGCCGCACCAGCAGTCCCGCTCCTGTGGAATTTTGGTCACCCCTGCGGAAAAGGTCGCACTTGCGATGGCCTGGACCGCACCTGCGGTCTCGCGCCTGCGGCCTGAGTCTCGCGCCTGCGGACTTTGGGCAANCACCTGCGGTCACACCAGCTGATGTGCACCAGCAGTGGTTTTTGCTGGTTTTTGGCCTCGCACGGGGTCCGGGAGGCACCTGGGCCCACCTGAGCCCCCGTCCAAAAATACCAACAAGTCCCAAATCATTAAACGGACTTGCTCGAGCTCACGGAACACTCAATACAACGCTAAAACTCAAAATCACTCTCCAAAACCCCTGAATTCAAAACTTAAGAACTTTGAAATTCTAGAATTCACTTTAACGCGCCGAACCGGCCTAAACCACTCGAAATGACTTCAAATTTTGCAGATAAGTTATAAACGACACAACGGAACTATTCCCGATCTTNCTTTAGAAACCTCACAAGTTCATTAACTCCATTTTCCTCACTTGGACCCGAAACCAATCAAATCAAACCCGTTTTACACCAAAACTCACAGATAGGACAAACAACATATAATAAACTTGTTACGGGCTCCGGAACCATAACACGGGCCCGGTAACAAGTTTTTCACATAATTATTCACTTTCACATTCCTTTAATATTTTTAGAAAACAATTTTCTTTAAAAATTCATTTCTCAGGCTTGGGGCCTCGGAATTCGATTCCGGGCATACGCCCAAGTCCCATATTTTTCTACGGACCCTCCGGGACCGTCACAATACGGGTCCGGATCCGTTTACCAAAAATGTTGACCAAAGTCAACTTTATTCAATTATTCAATTCAAAAATCCCATTTTTATCAAATTTTCACATGGAAGTTTCCCGGCTACCTGCCCGGGCTGCGCACGCATATCGATGTGATATTAACGGAGGCTTTCGAGGCTTCGAAACACAGATTTAACTGGAATTACTCAGGATGACCTTTTGGGTCATCACATGGGAGCTCCATACTGACTTCTTATGAGGCCGATGCTCTTCTAACTGACTTTATTATAGAGCCGTTATAGAATATAATTGTTGTACTATCTCTCTTGTACCTTAGATATTGAGGGTGATTCTGCAATGTTCTCAATCATGATTTCTATAATTTTCTTGGTCTAATAATTAGTCTCCTTATTTACTTAGCTGATTAACTCATTAGATTCCTCTTCTCTCTGAGCCCTTATGTAGGCTGAAGCGATCTACTGATCTGCGGCTCGGGGTATTAGTTATTACTTTAGCCTTTCGTAGACGCTATGGAACATCCATGATACAGCCTTTTAACAATTCAAGCCCTTGTCTGTAACGTGGAGTCAATTAATTTTGTATAACTTACACCAAAGTCTCCCATAATTATATGAATGTCAACATATATTTTGTATGGTTAGTACACCAAAATTTGAGTGCAGTTATAATGTAACTAACTTCGGGTCGTAGATCGAATTGTTCCTTTTGTGCCTTCTCATCTTTATTTAAAAGTAAGAAATTACTTCTCCTAATCATTCTGCCACTTGTTGCATGAATACTTGGCTTATTTAGTGCCCACACCTAATAGAATTTTGTGCAACTCATATGATCTCGAATATTACATTTGATTTTACTTATCGTTCCTTAGTCACAATAGGTGGCATTTTGTTATGGAGTGCATACAATGTCGTAGTGAGACTGTTGTTACAAGATTATTTCTTCTTTAGGTCGTTATGCATATGTTGATGCCTTCTTCCTTATTTTCTCAGCTTGTCTTTCGTCGTAGCAATTAGGGAAGACCCACTCACTCTTGTAAAGTTAGAGCTTTTTACAAATAATTTTTTTGATGTACTTACTCGCCAATAAATATCCTTAGTTACTTATCTCTTCACCTTTATGCTCGTAGGGTTACTTGTGAATTGAAATTTCATTTTCTCCCTAGTGGCACTCTATTTTATTTTCATAACACTTATACGATACCTTTTACTACTCCAACTCCTATCTGAATATTTCTCAAGGATTACGATATCGTATCTGCGAGACTGAATTTCCTATGTTGGGTTTTACTATGTTTATCTCGCATGATCTACTTATTTATCTGAGACCTCTTATCTAGCAATAACTAAGCTCTTTCTCAATCAGCTACTAACTACTCGTCAGTTCATGCTCATGTTTATATATTCTGCATAAGCTCTCTTGGGTTCTGTCTTTTGTCTTAACTTACCTTTTGCACTGGCTCCTAATGTATCAAATGTTCATTCTCACTTATTCATCACTAACATCTGGTGCGAGAACCCTTACTTCCTCTCCTCGGGGTCGTTTTTGCATAATGTTCTAGAGTCGTAGCATATCTGTAGGATATGAATGAATGCAATATCAATCCTTTCGCCATTTTACCTTGTTCTTCCTTTACCATTTCATAGTTACTTGAACCACTTAACTCCGACTTAATACGTTATCACACAATCTTCCTCCCTTTAGGGGGGAGTATTAACATTTAACGGTATGAAGATTTACTTATAAATGTTTTACCTCTTCATATTCGACATCTTTTCACGTCTTCACTGACTCTTACTCACCTTGCGACACGAGGGTTACACCTGTTGATACCCAATTTTTCCTCAAATTATTTTAATTTGCATATATACCTTCAAAATAAGGTTTTGATAACAATTGGTATTTTTCCATAATTATTCAATATTTTTATTAATTTATTTTTTTATTTATCCAATATCTTATTCCTAATAATTAATTATAAAATTGCATTACAAATAATTTTAAGCATTTCTTGACTTAATATAATATTTTTGGTCCTGTTAAAATCAATTATTTCACAACTAGCCAGTTGGCATNTACCGGCCCAAGCGCCTATTAATCTAAACTGTTGATTAATTCAAATCAACAGTCCAGATCCTCCCTTACCAAAATTAAACGTACACGACTACACCCCCCCTATCTCTCATTTTCACTTAGCCGTCTCTCTGAGTTCTCTCATCTCTCTCTCGAAACGCTCCACCTACAGAGCCCCTATCCTCCCTTCTCCGGCCACTTCTTTGCCTGAAACCATGGAGGTCTCACCTCCTACCAGCCTTATGGCTCCCCCTTTGCACTTGTGTCACCGTTTGAGGCTCTCAAGTGAACCAGAGGCGGTTCAACTCTTCTCTCCGATCTCATGCCATTTTTTTGGCCATCTATGGCCGTTCGAGTAAGATCTATCACTTTCCGGCCAAAGACCGGTAATATCTCTGAGTTTTCTTCTTCTTTTCTGGGTTCTTTTGGAAACCCTAACCTCGAACCCTCTGATTTCTTTAGATCTATAACGGATATATGTATGTTATGAGGTTTCTACATGTTTTCTTCAAAAAATCTCCCTGTTTTAAACGATTTCTTCACTTCCAAAACTAGGGTTTCTTAACCCCTTTCAAAAACGATTCTTCTTCTGATTTTAAGTGTTTTCTACTTTGTTTGAATGATTCTCTTATGTTTTTTCTTGCTATCAGATTTATTATGCTAAAAGCCCTAATTTTGAGGTTGTCTTTGATAATAGGCTCGATTAATTTGTATGTGTACATGTTTCTAATGAACATTATGTGCTTTCATGTATGTTCTATGTATTCTTGTGCTTCTCGCTCTAATTGTTGTTAGGGTTTCTGATTCTCTACTGTTCCTTTAATTACTTGCTTAGGGTTTTTCTTATTTTTGTTCAACATGTGCTATTTATCATTTAATAGGTCTGATTAGTTGTTTATTGATTTTTTAACATAATACTCTTTACTGATTTTGTGATATTTTCCTTAGAACTTTGATTCTCNATTCCTAATAATTAATTATAAAATTGCATTACAAATAATTTTAAGCATTTCTTGACTTAATATAATATTTTTGGTCCTGTTAAAATCAATTATTTCACAACTAGCCAGTTGGCATGCTTTGTCTATAATTGCAAAGTTTTTGCAATTGTAGCCTAATCATATGTTTCATGTTATTTTTACTCAATAACTAGCCATTTTATATTTTAAATACTGATTAATCATTTTAATTTAATTTTATTAAGCATCAATTTCATTTTTATANTGATACCTTTTGTATTTAGTCCTAATTGCATGCCATATACTTTTTCTACTCCTATTATGATTCAGTCAGCTTTTCAATTGATTCTCTTTCCTTAATTATCCTTGTGGTATCCGTTTGAACTGTGACTCCCTAATTAAATGGAGTACCTGCATTGATTGGATTCTAATTGTGATTATTTCTATAATTGTGTTAAACTAGTACTTGTTACCATATTCTCTATTCGTTTTCAAAACTATAAATGATCTATTCTCTCCTTAGCATAAGGCACGAACAACAATATTGTTCTGAACTCTCTCTCATACACATACATACTCTTCTTGCTCTACTTTCTGACTACTTGCTAATCTCAGTCGGCTGCAAGCCAAGACTGAACATTATACTCTATTGCTCTTAACTCTGTGGTTATTTCTCTCTTAACTGGTATGTCTCCGGTTTAGTTTAAAGCCTCAAAAAAGTATGTTTCTTTTGGCATTGCAATTCCTTCTATTTCTATTGTGCTTTTACTTGTGGTTCTGTTGTGTACCCTGTAATTAGCATGTCTACTTTCACTTTACTAGTCTGATTGCTAAACTATACCCCCATCCCTTAGAGTCAGCATGTTACTCCCCTTTAGCATCCCCTCAATCTGATTCTTTTAAGTTCCTGGCATGAACATCTTTGTGAGCAAAACTGCTTTTGTGATGGTTGAGTTCTGGGTAAGACTGCAGCACTTTAGGACTGCTCTGATTGTAACTTGTATGCAAATTTGTTTACCTATTCCTATGCATGTCATATTTGTCCCCAACCCCTTTCAGNCCCCCCTATCTCTCATTTTCACTTAGCCGTCTCTCTGAGTTCTCTCATCTCTCTCTCGAAACGCTCCACCTACAGAGCCCCTATCCTCCCTTCTCCGGCCACTTCTTTGCCTGAAACCATGGAGGTCTCACCTCCTACCAGCCTTATGGCTCCCCCTTTGCACTTGTGTCACCGTTTGAGGCTCTCAAGTGAACCAGAGGCGGTTCAACTCTTCTCTCCGATCTCATGCCATTTTTTTNGTCATATTTGTCCCCAACCCCTTTCAGTCCCTGTTTGTGATTGCTAAACTGGTTTGGTTCTCATTTCTTATGCTCTGTTCTGATCTTGATACCTTCAAACTATTTCTTTGGTTAAAGTAAAAAAAAACCTTCTGTTGTTTTTCCAAAACCTATTTTCAAACAAGATATTTTACGAGATTGTTTTCCAATACAACATTTTAATAACTATGTCAAGCACTCTCACATATACTCTTAGAAGTCTAGGTTCTGCCCCTTTAATGTGTGACTGCTTTGGGATCCTTGTGAGATCCCTCAGAATTCTAACACATAGAGATGACCCTTCTATACTGCACTTACTTAATATGGTTCTGAAGATCTGGGTTTGAGCACTGCTCGGAATCCCTTGAGATCCTTAGGTAACTCTGACACACCTGTACTATATGAAAGTCTATGAACATCAATGGCATTGAGAAATTCTAGAGATTTTGGGCCTATCAGTGGGCTGCCTATAGTGTAACTTCTTCTTTTCTTTATTCAGCTATGTAATTTATGCAAACAGCCTGTAATAATTATTGTAAACAAACTCTTTGGGAATGGATAGTGAAAAGGGAGGGGTAAATATGCATGATATAGCTGTTAAAGGGTAAAAATCATGCTATTAGGCTTTATTCCCTATTTGTGCAATAGAAACCACGCTTAGGACTCATGTGCGCAAGATCATGCATTAGATATCATGTTTCCTAGGCTTTATGATTACGGTTTCAGCATGTTCACTTTACTATCATATTATGTAGAAAATCATGTGCTAGAGTAAACGTGCTAATAACTGGGGTTTTCTACAATCATGTTTTGTGCTACCATTTACACTTAGGGATCCTGCTTTAGGATAAATCAACACTAATAAACATGTCACATCCGCATATTCTGGAAGCATGCTTAAACGTTATGACAGTTGTGCATTTAGAAAATCCTGCTTAGGTTCTGCATATACATCATTTTGTATCTCTGTGCATTAGATACCATGTCTTTAGGATTGCATTCATATCCGTTTAGGCACCTCTAGTCTAATTACTGATTAAAATGTTTTCACTCAATTCTCGCAATCAACAAGCATTAATTATGAGTTCTGAACATTTAGAACATCATGTTTAGGAAATACAATTCCAAACAGTTCTTCTCTAAATAATTATTGCAACTGGTATACTGTTTCCCCGCCTAGGCAAGCCTTAGGTGACTAACTTGTCTAAAATTGGAAATCTGCCTCTTTGCATATGTTGTTTAATCCCCAACGCGTTTAAAATCAGTAGGCAAACTGATTAGGGCCTTTCTGAGTTATAAAAAAAAACCAAGTCGGCATATCTGTTTATATTCTGAACTCATCTAGACACCATGTCTTAGAATTCTAAATTTAAATACGGCCCTTAAGTGTGTATGGGTCGTGCTGCCTATTTGCATTACTTGTGGAGGTAAACTTGAGCCTTTTATCTACTTTCTGTGCTCTAATTAACTGCAGTTATATATGTTTTTTGTCTGTCGCCTTAGTATTTTTCCTTTAAACCTGAGGGTCTGCCTAGAACCTCCCTAATAGGCAGAAGTCCTAAACTCCTCCAGGACTATTAGGAAGGGACGGGTAACAACACGCAATAGAGGTCGCTGACCAATACTCGTTTTAATAACCTTTACGGGGTGGGAAGGGTAGATATGGACATGATGACCAGTGCGCTAATACCATGTGTAGCCCCTCTTTGAGGAGTGATATATCGGGTAATGTACTGATGTGATCCATATGACAAACAACCTAGGACATCCCCCTATCCCTTATATGCATGTTTAGATTATAAATCTTTCAAAACCCTACTTAGATACTAAATATTTTCAAAACTCTAGTAATACATGTGTGCTTAGACTGCGAATCTTTCAAAACTTTTACTTGCTTTAACATTAATTGCCTATTTGCTACTTGTTCAAATTCACAAAGTTGTTTGGCCGGGAACCACAATTGTGGATTCTGAGGGGTGCCTAACACCTTCCCCTTAGAATAATTTCAAGCCCTTACGCACCTTAACTCATTAGGTGGTTACTCTTCCAATCCTCCATACCCCTTTCCCAAAAGGAAACGAGTTGTCCCAATAATGTCAAAAATCCTTGACCGATCTTAAAGGAGTTGGAAAAAGGTGGCGCGATAGCATGGCGACTCTGCTGGGGATCTTAGGCTTTTAACACTTCAAACTGCTTTATGAAATTCCTCTTCCAAGAGGTAGAACCACAAGAAGCACTATAAGGCAGAGTGAGGAGGAGCTACAGAGGGCCTTGGAGGAAAGTAAAAGGAAAAGGATTGAAAAAGGGAAGGAAAAAATTGTTGTGCCTGTAAAGGCTATTGTAATTAATGAGATGGACCTGGTCCATCAAGGTGAACAGGAGGCAGAGGCCGAGGTTCAAACCCCAAAACCAAAAAAAACCAAGACTTCCTCAAAGAAGTCTGCATCTATGTCTGTTGAAACCTAGCCAAGCAAACTACGTCCACCGTGAAACCCAAGAAAGTGATAATCGCTAAAGAAGATGACTGGAGAGATGAAGAGGAAGCTGAGTCTGATGGTGAGAAAGATAAATTGACAAAGTTTTGAAAGCGTACTTTCTGGATGGGAGGTTGTTGAAAGACTTGGAAGAAGCATGCATGATCCTGTTGTTGGAGAAGCTGGAGAGGCAGGGCTGGAAGGACATTGTCCTTCAGTTGGATGGGAGATTGGCCAGAAATGAGATAGTGGAATTCATGGCAAACGCTGTGATCGAGGATGGCACAATCGCTATCCAAGTAAAGGGGGTCAAAATTTCTTTCGATGCCAAAGAGTTGGGCGAAATTCTTGGCATTCTTTCTGAAGGCTATGTTGACTACACTAGGCAAAAGTGGCCAAGTTTAGATGCTCTTCCAACTGCCCTGGTGATCACAAGGAAATTCTGCGACAATAAGGAATATATTGAACCTAAGGCAGTCTATAAGAGTGAGATGAAACCCCCACAAAAGGTCATTTATGAATTTATCAACAATTGTGTGTTGCCAAGGTAGGTGTCACGACCCGAAATCCCACCGTTCAGGCCGTGACTACGTCTAATGTTGAATCCGCTAGACAAGCCAACGTACAAAACACCTTGACATTTTTAAAATAACTTGACAGTAATAAAGCAATTATCTTTCAAACCTTTACCGAAATAACCAGAACCACTTCAAAGGTTTTACAACAGAAATGTAGTAATACTCCGAAAAATGCAAAATGAAATAATAAAGATAACAACATCGCAAAATCCCAAAACCGAGGTGTCACAACCTCACGGACTGTCTAAGAGAATACTAAATACAAGTCTGAAAGGAAATACAATATTTTCTTTAGAACGGAAGGAGAAATAAGACGATAGGATACTAATAGCAGGAGAGACTCCAGGGCCCACGAACGCCAGTGGTATACCTTGAAGCTCGCTGTGGACTGAAGGTGACTCCCTCAGAGCGGTCCACGGGGTCCGAAAGCGGAATTTTGCATAACATAGAGAAGTGCAGTGTAGTATCAGTACAACCGACCCCATGTACTGAGTAAATGCCGAGCCTAACCTCGGCTGAAGCAGTGACGAGGCTAGACTTAGCAAATAACGTTCACATGTCCTATTCTACAACACAAAATGCAGATAACAACACAAGGAATAATAACAGTCATATACGGGGAACGGGAGCAGATAAAGGGAAAAACAATAAGATAGAGCAATTAATTAACACCAAGTAAGAAAAGAAACAATTCACCGAAAACTGTTAAGGTATGAATTATATGTCTAAAATGATAACAATGGCACGACATCACCCTTCGTTCTTGTACTCTCTTCCTCACCAATGCAATGTATGTTGTAATCAATGTAATCATGAGACGTCATTAACCTTCGTGCTTGCAATAAATGTAAACATGGCACGACATCACCATTCGTGTTTTACTCTCTTCCTCACAATGCAATAAATAAATA
This sequence comes from Nicotiana undulata, assembly GCA_005239495.1. NCBI lineage: Eukaryota > Viridiplantae > Streptophyta > Magnoliopsida > Solanales > Solanaceae > Nicotiana > Nicotiana undulata. The sequence goes on along the minus strand of ML256348.1, from coordinate 7,275 downwards.
ATGACTGATATGAATGAATGGCACGGCATCACCCTTCGTGCTTTACTCTCTTCCTCACCCAAGTAATATCAACAATAAATAACAACTTGGCAAGGAAATCAAATACCCAACTTTCAATTCATAACCACCCGACATGGGGAATAACAACTAAAATCAACACATTTGCCCGGCAAGGGTCTCAGCTATACCCAATTCCTTATGAGTACATAACTTAAAGATTTGGGTCCTCCACTAGGACATCACAACAAAATTCTTAATCATGAAGGTCTCCATGGTTAAACACTATTCCAATTGAACTACTTCATAACACAATAATCATTGAGGTAATAACAAATAATTAAGCAAAACGGACTCACGGGCATACTTGACACACAATGCATAGGTACTCGTCACCTCACCTATGCATTGGACATGATAAAACACATAGCACATGGGGCACAATACCTATTCACTCACCAAAAATAGGCAAGACACTTACCTCGGTCCATAAATGCAATTCAAGCCTCTAATACCGCCTTCCCTCTCGAATCCGACTCCGAAACCATAATATCTAATCATAATCAATTTAATAATATCATTGACTCATTAATACAATCCCATATCCTAGATATACAATTCCTAGCATTCTTCCAAAAATTTCAAAATTCGAGCCCGGGCGCGCTTGGTCCAAACTCGAGGTTCGGACCAAAACCCGATCACCCATAACCTCACGAGTTAGAATATATAATTTGTTTTAAGATCCGACCCCAAATTAAGGTTGAATCACCCAAAATTCCCAAAAAACCTAACTCTACCCAAAACCCCTAATTTCTACTTTTATTTCATGATTTTAGGCCTAGATTCTAGTGTTAATAGAAGAAAAGTGGAAGGAATTGGTGTTAGAATCGATTACCTCTGAGATTGTAGTGATGGAACTCTTCAAAAATGGCTAAGGGGCTGTGGAGAAGAAGAAGAGGGTGAAAAATATGAAAAATCCCGTAATGGGTCTGTTTTGGACTTAAGAAAAAAAAAGCACTGGACGAATATCGCACCTGCGGAATGAAGGCTCGCACCTGCGATATAGCAGGTGCAGAATAATGGTCGCACCTGCGGACTTGGGTCAGGCCCAAAAGGGGCCGCACCTGCGAAAAACTTGACGCCCCTGCGAAGCCGCACCTACGGCGTTTGGTTCGTGCCTGCGAGGGGGACCGCACCTACGGACTTGGTGTCGCGCCTGGGGTCTCGCACCTGCGGCTCTAGGCTCGCAGGTGCGGGCACATCAGAAGAATGTGCTCCAGCAGTGTTTTCCTGAGTTAGAACACCCCGAATCCCAAATCATCCTATGGACTGATTCAAGCATTTTAATCATCGAAACATCATCAAAATCATCGAATTAGACTTCAAAACTCTTAGAATTTTCTTAAAACTTTGTAAAGCTTAAGGTTTCCAATTTTTATCCGAAACCCGTCATCTTAAGTCCGTTTTACACCAAATTCCACAGATAAGTCACATAGCATATAATAAACCTGTTTCGGGCTCCAAAACCATAATACGGGCCCTGTAACACGGTTTTCACCTAATCATTCATTTTCAAAATTCTTTATTATTTTCAGAAAATAATTTTCTTTAAAAATTCATTTCTCGGGCTTGGGACCTAAGAATTCGCTTCCGGGCATACGCCCAAGTCCCATATTTTCCTACGGACCCTCCGGGACCGTAAATCACGGGTCCAGGTCCGTTTAGCAAAAATGTTGACCAAAGTCAAATTTATTCATTTAATTATCATAAAATTCCATTTTCATCAAACTTCAACATAAAGATTTCCCGGTTACACGCCCTGGCTGCGCACGCGTATCGAGGTGAGATTAACAGAGGCTTTTAGGGCCTCGGAACACAGATTTAGCTTGAATTACTTAGGATGACTTTTTGGGTCATCACACTCAACCTCTAAGACAAACGTTCGTCCTCGAACGGACATAGAAAAGTACCCGAGTATGAGAAAAGATGGGGATAACGACTCCCAAGTAGCTGCCTCGGCAGGCTGACCCCTCCACTTATCACGGACCGAAGGATAACTCTTCGACCTCAACTGGCGAACCTGCCTATCTAATATGGCTACTGGCTCCTCTTTATAAGTCAGATCCTTGTATAATTGGACACCGCTGAAGTCAAGAACATGAGATGGATCTGCAATATACCTCCGGAGTATACATGAAATATTGGATGCACTGCTGATAAATGCAGTGGCAAGGCAAGTCTGTAGGCCACCTTTCCTACCTTATCCAAAATCTCAAATGGACCAATATACTTAGGGCTCAACTTGCCCTTCTTTCCGAATCTCATCACACCCTTCGTAGGCGACACTCGAAGGAATATCTGGTCTCCTACCATGAAAGCCAAATCTCGAACTCTACGATCTGCATAACTTTTTTGTCTGGACTGAGATGTACGAAGTCTATCCTGAATAATCTTCACCTTATCCAAGGCATCCTGGACTAACTCAGAACAAAATAATCTGGCCTCTCTGGGCTCAAACCATCCGACTGGAGACCGACACCGCCTACCATACAATGCTTCATACGGAGCCATCTGAATACTCGACTGATAACTGATGTTGTAGGCAAACTCTGCTAAAGGCAAGAATTGATCCCGTGATCCACCAAAATCAATAACACAAGCTCGTAACATATCCTCAAAAATCTGAATAGTACGCTCAGACTGCCTGTCCGTCTGTGGATGAAATAATGTGCTCAACTCAATCTGTGTACCCAACTCTCGCTGAAATACTCTTCTGAAATGGGAGGTAAACTGAGTACCTCAGTCTGATATAATAGATGAGGGCACGCCATGCAATCTAACAATCTCCCTCATGTAGATCTTTGCCAACTTCTCTGCTGAAGATGAAACCGCCACAGGAATGAAATGTGTTGACTTGGTCAGCCTATCTACAACAACCATACTGAATCAACCATCCTCAGAGTCTGTGGAAGCCCAACTACAAAATCCATCGTGATACGCTCCCACTTCCACTCGGGAAGCTGAATCTGCTCATCAAACCACCCGGTCTCTGGTGCTTATACTTAACATGCTGACAATTCAAGCACCAAGCTACATAAGCCACAATATCCTTCTTCATTCTACGCCACCAATAATGCTGCCGCAAGTCCTGGTACATCTTTGCGGCACTCGGATGAATGGAATACCGGGAAATATGGGCCTCCTGCAAAATCAACTCACAAATGTCGTCCACATCAGGAACACATATACGACCCTACAATCTCAAAACTCCCTCAGCATCGACTGTGACATGCTTGGCACGTCCGTGCCGAACCGCATCTCTAAGAGCACGCAAATGGCGATCCTCATACTGCCTAGCGTGAATGCGATCATATAATGAAGAACGAGCGACGGTATGGGCCAAAACACTGCCACTCTCAGAAACGACTGTGACATGCTTGGCACGTCCGTGCCGAACCGCATCTCTAAGAGCACACAAATGACGATCATCATACTACCTGGCACGGATGCGATCATGCAATGAAGAACGAGTGACGGTATGGGCCAAAACACTGCCACCCTCAGAAACCTCCAATCTGAGCCCAAGGCAACACTGCCTCCTAAGGTCCTCTCGTTGGAGGTTTCTGAGAGTGGCAGTGTTTTGGCCCATACCGTCGCTCGTTCTTCATTATATGATCGCATTCGCGCTAGGCAGTATGAGGATCGCCATTTGCGTGCTCTTAGGGATGTGGTTCGGCACAGACATGCCAAGCAGGTCACAGTCGATGCAGAGGGAGTTTTGAGATTGCAGGGTCATATATGTGTTCCTGATGTTGATGGCATTCGTGAGTTAATATTGCAGGAAGCCCATAGTTCCCGATATTCCATTCATCCGGGCACCGTAAAGATGTACCAGGACTTGCGGCAGCGTTATTGGTGGCGTAGAATGAAGAAGGATATCGTGGCTTATGTGGCTCGGTGCTTGAATTGTCAGCAGGTTAAATATGAGCACCAGAGACCCGGTGGTTTGATGCAGCAGATTCAGCTTCCCGAGTGGAAGTGGGAGCGTATCACGATGGATTTTGTAGTTGGACTCCCACGGACTCCGAGGATGGTTGATGCAGTATGGGTTGTGGTAGATGGGCTGACCGAATCAGCACATTTCATTCCGATGGCTGTTTCATCTTCAGCAGAGAAGTTGGCTCGGATTTATATGAGAGAGATCGTTAGATTGCACGGTGTGCCCCTATCTATTATATCAGACCGAGGTACTCAGTTTACCTCCCATTTCTGGAGAGTATTTCAGAGAGAGTTGGGCACTCACATAGAGTTGAGCACAACATTTCATCCTCAGACAGACGGACAGTCCGAGCGAACTATTCAGGTTTTAGAGGATATGTTGCGGGCATGTGTTGTTGATTTTGGTGGTTCATGGGATTAGTTCTTGCCCTTAGCAGAGTTTTCCTACAACAACAGTTACCAGTTGAGCATTCAGATGGCTCCGTATGAAGCGTTGTATGGTAGGCGATGTCGGTCTCCAGTCGGATGGTTTGAGCCCGAAGAGGCTAGATTACTGGGTTCTGAGTTAGTCCAGGATGCCTTGGATAAGGTGAATATTATTCAGGATAGGCTTCGTACACCTTAGTCCAGGCAAAAGAGCTATGCAGATTGTAGGGTTCGAGATTTGGCTTTTATGGTAGGAGACTAGGTGTTCCTTCGAGTGTCGCCAATGAAGGGCGTGATGAGATTCGGAAATAGGGGAAAGTTGAGCCCTAGATATATTGGCCCATTTGAAGTTTTAGATAAAGTAGGAGAGGTGGCCTACAGACGTGCCTTGCCACCACATTTATCCGCAGTGCATCCCGTGTTTCATGTATCCATGCTCCGGAAGTATATTGCAGATCCATCTCATGTTCTTGATTTCAGCGGTGTCCAATTGGACAAGGATCTGACTTATGAGGAGGAGCCAGTAGCCATATTAGATAGGCAGGTCCGCCAGTTGAGGTCGAAGAGTTATCCTTCTGTCCATGTTCAGTGGAGGGGTCAGCCTTCCGAGGCAGCTACTTGGGAGTCCGAGTCCGACATGAGGAGTCGTTACCCCCATCTTTTCTCAGACTCAGGTACTTTACTATGTTCGTCCGAGGACAAACGTTTGTTATAGAGGTGGAGATTGTGATGACCCAAAAGGTCATCCTAAGAAATTCCAGCTAAATCTATGTTCCGAGGCCTCAAAAGCCTCCGTTAATCTCACCTTGATATGCGTGCGCAGCCCGGGCAGGTAGCCGGGAAACTCCCATGTAAAAATTTGACAAAAATGGGAATTTTGAATTGAATAATTGAATAAAGTTGACTTTGGTCAACATTTTTGGTAAACGGATCTGGACCCGTGATGTGACGGTCCCGGAGGGTCCGTAGGAAAATATGGGACTTGGGCGTATGCCCGGAATCGAATTCCGAGGTCCCAAGCCCGAGAAATGAATTTTTAAAGAAAATTATTTTCTGAAAATAATAAAGGCTTTTGAAAATGAATAATTATGTGAAAACCGTGTTACCGGGCCCGTATTGCGGTTCCGGAGCCCGAAACAGGTGTGTTATATGTTATTTGTCCTATATGTTGAATTTGGTGTAAAACGGGCTCGATTTGATTGGTTTCGGATCCAAATGAGGAAAAATGGAGTTAATGAACTTGTGGGGTTTCTAAATAATTTGAAATTTGGCTTGAGAGGTGATTTTAGGTTCCCGAGGTCCGAATAAAATTCCGAGACTAGGAATAGTTCCGTTGTGTCATTTATAACTTATCTGCAAAATTTGAAGTCATTCCGAGTGGTTTAGGCTGGTTCGGCGTGTTGAAGTGAATTCTCGAATTTCAAAGTTCTTAAGTTTGATTAATTCGGTTTTGGGGTTTGATTCGTGGTTTTTGATGATTCAAAAGCTTGAACAAGTCTGTAGGATGTTTTGGGAGTCGTGTGTGTGTTTGGTTTTGAGCATCGAGGGCTCGGGTGAGTTTCGGGTAGCTAACGGGGTGAGAAAACTTAGGAAAATCTGGTTTTTGTTAGTTTTCTGGTGTCAGGCCTTTTCTTCAGTGTGATCACATATACATCTCCGCGATTGCACATCATGAGATTGGTAGGGGTCCCAGGTGCTCTATGCGATCGCAATGCCAGCTCCCCGATCGCATAGGGTATTAGTCGAGTCAGGGGTCTGGGGTAATTTTGTCAGTGCGGTCGCGTGGGGGGTGCTGCGATCGCACATGGTGGGGGACCTTAGGCTCTGCGATCGCGTAGGTCTTCCTGCGATCGCGTAGAGTGTCATCTAGTTCTCTTCTGCGATCGCAATTATTCTTCTGCGATCGCAGAGCACAAACGTGTTCAGTGATTTTTAAATACCAAAACAGAACCTTATACGGGTCACTCTCATTTTTCACTTCCCCTTCTTCCTCAAACCCACCCATAAGCGAAAATCAAGCTCCCCAACTTCCATAACTCCATATGTAAGTTCTCTTGACCTCGTTTCCTCTTAATTTATTCAATTAATCACTAAACTCTAGGCCTCAAAACATGGAAATTAAAGTAGGAATTAAGGATTCTATGTCAAGTTAGATTTTCAGAATTTTGAGTAATTCAACCTCCATTTGGGATCGAATTTTGACACAAATCATATATTCTAACTCGTGGGGTTATGGGTGACCGGGTTTTGGTCCGAGCCTCATTTTTGGACCAAGCAGGCCCCGGGTCAAATTTCGGAATCTTAGGAAGAATGCTTTGAAATAAATAATTAGACTATGGGTTTTATTTATTGAACCATTATTGATATACTTGGGTTGATTATGTCTAGATAATACCGTTCCGGAGTCGGATTCTAAAGGAAAGGCNTTTGGAGCCGAGGTAAGTGTTTGGCTTAACCTCAGCTTGAGGGATTAGGTATAGAGTCTTATTTGCTATGTGCAACTCATGTCCAACGTATAGGCGTGGTGACGAGTGCCTATGCGTTGCGGTCAAGTATGCCCGTGAGTGAATTGTGATGAAATTTGCTATGTTCTTAATATTCCCCGCACTATGAGTAAATTATGAATTAAAAGTGATATTTGATGTTGTTTCATGACGTGGAGAGTTATTGAGTTATTTGTTCCAGTTGAGGCTTACACTGTTGAAATTGTATTACTGATGCGAGGTTGGTTATAGCTGAGACCCTTGTCAGGCATTTGTTGATGTTGTAAATGATGATTTGTCCTTGCCAGAACAATAGGATTGTATTGAATATTTCCATGCACTTGAGACTTCGTGTTGTTGACTTTCATAT
>ML256347.1:274-12625 GCA_005239495.1 Nicotiana undulata | reverse complement strand
TCCAATTTAGCGACCAATTTTGGTCGCTTTTCTTGACAGACCAATTTTGGTCGCAAATTGTTGATCGTTTTTTCCCGGATTTTTAGTAGTGTAAGCACTTCTTAGAAAAATAAGTACTCATATAGTGAAGACTTTTATATTTTGAAGAGATATTTATATACGTGCGGTCCTTAACTATTTATATTTATCTATCTATCTATCTATCTATATTTATTATAAAAACACGAATAATTTATGCTAAATGTTAAACACTAAATTATTTCTGAAATATTAATTGACTTTTATACCCTTAAATATTATATAATTTAAGAATATAATTGTACATTACCTAAAAATAGTATTCCTTTCCAATTTAAACTACAAATATGTCATCCCTTCAAAGTTGATGTTGGGTACAATTCTATTTGAACTTAATGGACTGCTACTCTCCGCCACTATACTTGGATAGAGGATAGCAGCTCTTTTTTTTCGTCAACAATATGCATGGTTCATATAATTTGTTCTCCAGTTTGTATGAGATTTAGATTTTATTTTGTAAATATATGATTTTTTTTATTCCGTATAAACTAATATTAAAATATAACCAAAAAATAAAAAATGACAGTGAATCATTCTCCTCCGGTATGTTACAACTAAGCCGATCTAGAATTAATAATTTGAAATATCACATATTTCATTAAATTTTTATATGCAAGTCATTAAATTGTTTTTTCTTATAACTACATTAAACAAAAAATAGAAACACACAACGTGTAATGTACAAGATTTACGGGCATACGTTTTTTTTCTTTAAAAAAGACAACGAAAATATAATATTTTTTTTACGTAAAGTAATAATTTGATATATAATCGAAAGGGTAAATTGGAATTATCTTTCTAAAACACTTTCAATTGACATATATTGAGACAAGATATAAGAAATGCCCATAATCTAAATTTGGATGTGAAGTATTTTATGTTCATTAATGCAATTCTCACAAATAAACCATATGAATATGAAGTGCAATACCTTCTAAGAAGATTAGACGATAATGGACAACTAAACCCCTAGATGAAGCTGAAATTTGTAGGAAAACTTTTACATAGTTGTATTAAGAAAAGCAAAAATAAAGAAATCAAACTTTAAAGACCAAGGGAAAAATAAAATGATGGAAAAGAATATATATAAGAATAAAGCGCCAAATTAATAAATTATTTTTAGGATTTAACTATTCATGTAGGATACATTATAATCACCGTTAGTATTTTAATTTTACTATGAACTTTCTATATTAAGCTTAAAACTCAAATATTTATTGACTCTAAATATGTACATACAAAAATGACAAGGAACAAAGACATATAACTACGCGATATACAAATTACAAACTTACATCATGTAATAAAAAAAAGGCCATGGAAGAATAACTTGACAATCAAAAGGGTACAATGATACTGTCTTAATTTCTAAATTGTAACATGACTGACATTGATATTATCTTTCTCAAATCGTCGGTTAAATGATATATTTTGAGAAATAACATTTAAAAAAATATCTAATGTTCAGAGTTAGATAAAATTTTAATTTTCAATATAAGGAAGAGAATGATTTTCATCTTTCTTTTAATGATTAGCAAGATACGTGCAACGCACGTACATAGAGACTAGTACTATATTAAAAGCACGAAGGCCTTAGCGAAATATCTTTTGCCTTTTTTATCCTTTAAAAATATATTTTATATTGGACAAAATTGTAATTTATATTACAATTTTAATTTTTAGCACTTAAAAATCAACTAAAAGATTTTTTATGCGCTTTTCCTTATTGAATTGATAGAAAATCGTAATGTTTAGTCCTTCAAAAACAATTAAGTGTTTTACCTTATATAAATTTCCTTATATATACACGTTAGAAATTACAATCTGATAACACAAAGATCAAAAGTTTACACATGAATTGTTTATCGAACATAGAATTCTTATTGCATTAAGTTATAAGTACAATTGAATATTCTTAAGGATTTGAATTAACAAAATACTAATTTACTTTCTTTAATATTAAGAACAAATAATTAATTTTTTGAATTAACAAATTAGCAAAAGAATTCAATTTAATTAGTTTTTCAAATTTATCATATAAGTAAAATTATTTGACAAATCAGAAAACTTTTAAGGTACGTAATTTATTTTTGTAAGAAATAAAAAATAAAGCAGAACCAGTTATATTAAAAATTCAAGAGTCAAATAAGTGAAAATATAAATTCGAAACAATAAGAATGAAATAGTATTATAAATATATAAAGCTGGGTGTAAGAGAGGATGACGTGGCACCTCTCTCACCCCAGCATTCCTTACAAAACTGATGAAAAAAAGTATTCCAATAAAGAAAACTCAACAGTCACTTAAAGTAATGGTCGCTTCTTTTACTGCTCTGAAACGGCATGATTGGCTTTGGGGATATTCTCTGTCCAGGTTTGCGATTTCATCTGAGTTCAATAAAAGAGTGACCTTTGGTTCGTGCAATTACGGCTTCTTTTACATTCTTTATTAAGTAAGAACAAAATCGCAAAGTGTTAAATTTGAGTCTCTTGTAATAAAAATATACATATATTTAATTTACAAAAGGAAAAATCATTTTATATATGAGTCCTACTTCCCTAATAGAGATTTGGTGATAGGGAGATAATGCAGTGTTCCACCATAATAGTATATATGCGTGTTCTGCCTATTAATTAAATTTGTCTATACTATATTAAAAGCACGAAGGCCCTTAGTAAAATGTTGTTCGTCTTTTTTACCCTTTTAAAATAGAGTTCACACTAGATAAAATGATCATTTAATTATTTTTTAAATATTTAAGACTTTAAAATAAACTACAAACCTTAATTATTAAATATTTCCTTGTAAGAATATTTTTCTTTTGCTTGAACTTTGCACCATATAAAACTTTAGAAATTTTACCTTAATTAGAAGATCCGTTCCTTGTTTGAAGTGTGAGCCATGTGAGGCGTTGGGGTCTAAAGTAAGAGCTACAATTTTACATGAAACACTATGAATTTACACATTTCCATATTGATTTTCAATATTAAAAGGAAATTAGAGAGAAAAAAACAACGATTTGCTCTATTGATTTTTTACCACAGAACAAGCGTATATCAATATGAAAGAGTGCTATTTTATATTTATTCCTACAAATAAATAATTCCATACTAGATTTAAGAATTTAAAATAAATTAAATTATTTAAACTTAATATTTTAAAATTTAGATATTCAAAAACTATACAAGAAATACTATAAGTTATAATTTTTATCATGTCAATATGATAAAAAAGAATATTGTAATATGTTGGTCAAATGTCAGACAATTTGACTTCCAATAAGCGAAATGGGTCATCTAAATTAAAATAAAGGGAGGATAAGATATGTATAATTATAAAATAATATACGACTAATTTAACTAAATTCCTTATACATGCATTTTTAGAAGATACTGAATACGATTACCCTACTAGTGGGAGAAAATAAATTTAAATAAATATTTTATTTTATTTTAAGGTTAATGTATACATACATACATATATATATATATATATATATATATATATATATATTAATTGATAAATATCATACACACGTGCAACGCACGTACACTAATACTAGTTTAAAATAAATATCTAGAGTAATTTTATATACTTTCACTCATTTTAATATAATTACTTGTGTATTAAGAACTTTGTGGTAATTTTGGTGCATTTAATTTTGACAAATGACCTAATACACATAAGAACATACTAACACTATAAACAATAAAAGAAAACCTAACTTTAGTGAGAGATGAAATTTCGTAACCGCAGTATAATGATAGACATATGATCACTAAAATAAAAACAAAAAAATATTAAATTATTATGGAACTTTGACAAAAATAATATCGGTCGCTACTTTCCACTCTGACATTTAACCATCTCTTTGCTAACAATATAGAAACGAATCATATTTGTTTTTTTTAAATATGTTTTTCTAGTTATGTAATTTAAGAAAATAATTCTAGTATCTAGTTACTCTAACAATAAGAATTACGAATTTAATATGGATGATATTGAATATATTATAAGTGTTATTAAATAAGTATTACCTATAACTATAAGTTCCAATTATAATTAAAGTAACAATTTTATTATGTCTAATTAATGTGTAAATAATTAATTATATAGAACTTTAAGCTCACATATGACTAATTATATATATATTTAACTAGACAATAAATATATTTATAATCGTTTGGTCCTTTATTAAATAAAGTATTACCATCTTTTTGGCTTTGTCAAAGTAATTATCACATTACGTTCAACGAGATTAGTAATCACGAGGTATTTATTGAATTCAATTTTTTTTCCAATATATCACAGCAGACTATAAATTGCGTCAAGAAAATAAAATCAAGATCGAAAAATATTGCGACAATTGTAGTATTTGATTTCAAATATTTGAGCGTTACAATCTCTATGAATCCTCTGATTCTACTTTTCTAGTATAAATTCAAGGGCCTTTGAGCTTTATCTTGAATTTAAAATTGATTTATCCGTCGCGAACACTTTGATTGTTGCCACAAATTGTATCACGAACAAGTAGCCTTGATCTTGAACGCCTTGTATTTGATTTTGACTTCGTTCTTAATCTTGAATACTTGAATTGTTCTTCGTTCTTGAGCTTGAACTTGATTTATTGAACTTGAACTTGATTGTTTGAAGCTAGAAACTTGTAGAGAAATTTGCGGCGTTTGATCCACGAGCTCTCTCTTGCTTCTTGTTATAACTTCTGGTGTCTTTTCTGAGTTATGAAGACCCCTATTTATAGTTGTGGGAGGGAGGAGTTGTGATAAGAACAAACTCTTTCCGACCAATCAAATTGAAGTGTGACATGGTCGCATTTGATTGGCCAAAACATGTCACTTGCACACGTGGCGCGATTTCATTGGCCTTTTAATGTGACTTAGCATGCCTTATCATTTTGACACGTGGCACAGTCCTATTGGCTCTTTCGTTTGATTTGGCACGCCACGTCATTTGACACATGGCATCGAACTGGGCCTCCAAGAGGATAACATTTTGGGCTTAATAAAGTGGGTTCATCACTTATCCCAATTAAATGGGCTAGCCCAATGGATTAAGACTCATTTATTTAATCCTTATATATTGGACCTATATAATTAATTCATTTATATATTAGCCCATAATATTTATTTGGACCAATATATCTTGAATTTAATATGTAGTCCAAATTATTTTATTGATTTAATTCCAATAAAATTTATATGCCTACAAATGCCCCACTTCAAAATTTACTTGAGGTGTGAATTTAATAAACCTCAAGGGGAGGCTTGAAGTACCGGTGAATGATCCTCGGATCAACTTACCTCAAAACATGTATTTTTGTGGTTCATTTGTATTGCATAAATTATGCTAGCTGCTTAAAATAATCTTACTATGAGACTTATAAGTCAGTACATTTCTTAGAAAGGAATAAAGCTGAGCCATGTTGATTAGCCATACATTGGTACTTGAATCCAATATTACTTGGAGATGGCAATTTTTCATAATTTAGAAAAATGCATCTACGTGATCACAGTTTGTACCATTTTTTAAAGTGTTTTCCTTGTTTAGTGGATTTTGGTGTCGACGTTACATGATTAAAGGGACAACTATGGATTATTGATTCCCCGTTGCAAACAAACTACTGTCGCCGCCAAACAAATCCAAATCCCCTTCAGAGACGGATTATACAAAACCAAATCCTTTTTGAATACCTTCTCCTAGTTCGTCGTGTTAGTATCAAACAATTGCAGTTTCTTTCCCACAACGATATTTAGCTCTCAATAGTCACCTTATGACATCAATAAATACCGCAAATCCTTCATTCCATTAGTACCAATTTCAGTACCAATTTCAGCGTTTGTTCAAATTGCTTTGAGTCTACTTTTAACGGCTTGGAGGTATTGACGCGAAGGTAATTTTATTTTTTGTGCTTTTATTTCTTTGTTATCATCTTTGGCTTTTTGTAGGTCAAACAAGAAGGATTTGTTCTTGTTTAACGAGATAATCCATGCGTGATGAAGACAATCTTAGGGTGCGAGGGGATAAGTACTCATCCTTGCCCGAGTATCGGAGAGATTACTCTCAACGTGACCCGCCTACTGGAGAGATTACTCTCAAAATGTCCCGATTACTGGAGAGATTACTCTCAATATGGCCCGACTACCGGAGAGATTACTCTCAATGTGGCCCGACTACTGGAGAGATTACTCTCAAAATGTCCCGATTACTGGAGAGATTACTTTCAAAATGTCCCGATTACTGGAGAGATTACTCTCAAAATGTCCCGACTATCGGAGAGATTACTCTCAATGTGGCCCGACTACCGGAGGCCATTTTACTCATTTAGGCCTTTGTGCTCATCCTAATATTCTTGATTTGGACTTTGATGACCCTTTTTTTTTTGCAGCTCGAGAGTTGGAATGTTTCAGAGACTATACCTCACCTTCCTCCAAACTTAGATATCTCATAATCGAGACTAAAGATGACATAGAACAAACGAAGCTTTTGGTTCACGCCCTGCAAGCTGGCCGGAACGCAGCCTCATGGCCTTCTTTGAGAAACTCCCTTCATGTAGAAAACTGGACCTTAGAGCACAAGTCAACTTCTAATCCATTGTCCAAGATATGGTCTCTCCAAGCGCCAATCCATCGCCACGTAAACATTTCTAGAACCTTTCCAAGCTTAGGACGTCACATAATTTAATGCGAAGTACGTTGGGGAAGCACAACAATAATCGAGGGCGAGTATCGTCACATTCCAGGATATTGGGAATGGGCTGAAGATGTACTTGGTGGAAGCCAACAAACCCTGAGTACAACACAGATTTATGATGTTGTATATGCTTCACTTTTCACTTATGATCGAAACTCGAACATTTTACAAGCATTTTGCGAGGCTTGGTGCCCCAAGACGAACACGCTTCTTACATCAGCTGGGGAACTATCTATCTCTCTTTGGGACTTACATATCCTTGGAGGTCTGCCCATCGTGGGTTCTCCTTATGAAGAAGTGGTACCTCAGACAAGAGAACTTATCGGTTTGGACAAAAAACAGATGAGATTTATCCCTCGATCTTGCGAGTATTTATTTGCTGCCTTCCATTACCTTAATGAAGGTACGAGTGCTAACCAAAAGGTCTCTTTCAACAAGTGGACAAACTTTTGGTATAAAAAGACTTTAATATATAAACCCGCCCCACTGCGAAAGGAAAAGAAATTTGCGCGCCTAAAGTCGACACAAAATCCTAACAGTGTTATTCCCGAGACAACGAGGTGGTCGAGTGATCAAGAAGTTATATTCTCCAAGCTTAGGGTGAGGGCTGACAAGAAAGATGAAACTTATGTAGCAGCATTCTTATCAATTTGGCTATGTGCCTTCGTGTTTCCCAAGGCAGAAAACTTCATTCGTCCCGAGACTTTTAAGATGGCAAGCATGATGGCAGGCGGGCGAAAGATTAGCCTTGCGATCCCAGTTTTGGCGAGTATTTATAATGGTTTGAATAAGATTTCGTGTTCTTCCCAACTTGATCAGGTCAAAGTTTGTTTCCCCATCCATTATGTTTACGGCTGGCTTGCACATTACTTCAAAACCCACTATCCACTTGCTAAGGGTCCGTCTGTCCCTTTGATGGTGGTATACTCAGGAGAGGGAGCTGCGAGGTACTTTGATGGGAAGGACGCGAGGAAATGCATCCACACCGGGGAGGATATAGTTTGGACACCAACAATGTTAACCAATTCTCGTCCTTATTATTATGTGGATAACGATGCCCCTGAAGAGTTGGAGTCCAATTACTTCATGAGCTTACGTTTTAGTTACCTCCCTTTGAGGTATGGTAACTCATTTATCATCGAGCCCTATAGCCCACATCGGTTTGGTCTTCAATTTGGGTTTTACCAGAACGTCCCCGGTTTTTTGGAGAATGATATTCGTAACTCCTCTCTAGATGAAGGACTTAGATTTTGGAGGATTTGTACGCTGTATCGGTCTATGTCACGCGCGGTTTTTCCCCCAACGGGCGATCCTGTGGAGAAGCCTTTCTCCACCAATTATATGTCTTGGTGGGAGAAAGCGCATGGGAAGTTTCTCGAGAATAATTTACAAGCTTTGGTAGACAATGTTGGGCTAAAGTCTACTATTCCTTTAGGAGGTGAAGATCAAGGTGTTGGAAAGACGCTCCCGAAAGTTAAAGAGCCACGTACTCCAATCCCAAAAGTAGCTACACAACATAAGAAAAGGAAGCTTAAATCCTCCAAGCCGGCTTTGAAAGAGGTGGTGTGCACTTCAGCGGATTTAGAGAAGCACCCTTCAGTTCTTCCATTTAGCACGCAAGTTCCTCAAGATACAAGTCAGAGTACCAATGAAGATCGAAATTGGAAAAGGAAACGGCCTAACCCAATAGAGATCGTAGAGGTTCCAAGTGTTGATAGTCCCTCAAGAACGCCTACAGCTTGTAACAAGGAGGTAAAAATACAATCACCTTACCCTTTATTTATTTATTTTTTTAACAAACGATGGTTCTAAAAAAAATATTCACTTTCTTTGCCTTTTCCTTATGCAGTTAAATGCCATTGGGCATCCGGTGGTATCCCCACATGAGCAGCCGCATGTGAGTTATGAATCTATTGGAGGGCCTACGTCTAAAGTGAGGTCACCTTCAAATGCATCATTTCTTCCTCATGACAGAGCCCTAAACCAACAAACTCAGAATGAGGTAACTCGCATTCCACCGCTGACAAATACAACAATATCTATTTTTGAAGGAAAGAGCATTGTCTTTAATCGCAAAAAGGAATTCGTCTTGGGCCTTTGGGAGGATATTTGTAATAGACTCTCCAAGACTCGTGCAGAACTGCTCTCATCTTATAGGGAGCAAATTACTGAGATTTTTGAGGATATGAAAAAGGAAAATATTTCAAATCTTTCTCCATTGGAGTGTTTACTGGATTCTCTTTTTGAGCTTGCTTCCTCATATGACCAAGAGCGATCCAATTTGGCTGAGAAGACGAGTCAAGATGAGAAGCTGGAGATGATTTCCAAAGCTAAGGAGCGTCTCGAATCGTTCAAACTTGAAGCAAGTGAGAAAGTCAAGAAAGTTTCCTCTAGTGAAAAGAAACTGAAGAGAATTTTGAAGAAATTGCAGACATTACAACAAGAGAGGGAGAACCTCGAAGGTGTTATAGAAGCGACCCAAAAGGAGGTTGAATAGGTTCAGGCAAAAGTTTCAGCTGCCGAGTCTGAGGTTTATTCTTATGACAACGTAAATTTGCTGACTGATGAAGATTCGACCAATTTGGAGGAGAAGAAGAAGAACCTGGAGACTAGCTGTCAAGAATTGATCAATTACAAGTTTTGTTTAGATTAGGCTATTAGAATTATCTCCCCTTTTATCTTTATGTTAGGTTGACCTAGTGGATATTTATTTCATCTTAAATCTGATTACTTCTCTTTTGCTTTACATTGCCCGACATTTATCTTGGTCGCATAATTTTCAACTTTACGTACTCGTAATGAAGGATTCTTATCTTGTCGTGGGAGAGTCCAAATAATGAACAATTTGATTTATAAAAATTAGACTTCAATATATAAAACATAGAATCAAACACCTTCAGAATCAACCAAAATAATGTTTTGAAACCAACTTTAGATTTCACCACGTTGAAAATTTCAGATTTGCGCAGTCTCACCAAATAATTCATATCTTGGTGTAGGAAAGTGAAAATTATGAACCGTTTAATTACATGGAAACTAGACTTCAAAATCTAAGACATATCCAAAATTCGGAATTAAAAACTTTGAGAATCATCCCAGATATTATTTTGGATCTAGCTTTAAATTCTGTCACGCCGACGATTTCAAATTTGTACGGCTTCACCAAAATATTTGTATCTTGATGTGAGAATGTCGAAATCACGAACCGTTTAATTTCATGAAAACTAGACTTCAAAATATAATACATATCCGAAATTTGGAATTGAACACATTGAGAATCATCCCAGATATTATTTTGAAGCTAACTTCAAATTCTATCATGTCGACGATTTCAGATTTGCACGGCTTCACCAAAATATCTTGATGTAGGAATATCAAAATCACAAACCGTTTAATTTCATGGAAACTAGACTTCAAAATATAAGACATATCCGAAATTCGGAATCGAACACATTGAGAATCGTCCCAGATAGTATTTTGAAGCCAACTTTAATTCCCGATATGTCGACAGTTTCGAATTAGCGCGACTTCACCAAAGTCTTTGTATCTTGGTGTGGGAGCCTTGAGATTGTAAGACCCTTTTAATTGTAAAAAAATCAAAATTCAAGAGCTTCATTCTCATCAAATATCTTGGGTCCACACCAATTTAGAATAGCGGCTTGCCCCCTTTAAATCAAATGGGATCCAAAGTTTAACAGAGGCACGGTGTCCTAACTCGATTTTTGAATACTGATTGAATGAATTATATTCCATCGTGCTTCATTCGGACAACGATTGGGGGATTATGTGTCTTTTTAGTTTATGCGACTGAACTCAGAATGAAACTCTAAGCTGCCTACGTACCTCGGTGAAGAGGATCAAGTCATACCGTAGTTCAGAATGGGTAGAATTTTTTTTATTTTTATTTTTATTTTCATTTTTTTTCTTTTATGTCCTAACTTTTGCCTAGGCCGCCTCTTTCGAGGTTTTCAACCTAGCGGACCCCTTTTTTTAGACTCATGCGGGCCAGGAGTATTACAACTTCAAGGATAATACTTTTTCAAAAACTTGCCATTGATAGGGCCGATTCTCAAGCCATCTGCATCAACCAGCTTGTAAGCCCCACTTGAATAAGCTTCTTGCACGACATATGGACCATCCCATTTTGAAGTGAACTTCCCCACAGGTTTATGGGAAGTAATAATGGGTCTTCTTATGGCAAGGACTTGATCTCCTACTTGAAAGGACCTCGGACGAACTCTTTTATTGAAGGCGCGAGACAATCGAGCTTGATAGCATTCGAGACTCTGTTGAGCTTCCAACCTCTTCTCATAGAGAGCCTCTAACTCTGCTAATCTAAGTTGAGCATTTTCTTCATCGGTGATCCCTTCTTGAATAGCCAGTCGTAATGAAGGTATTTGACGCTCAAGTGGCAAGACAGCTTCGACTCCATAAACGAGTGAATATGGAGTTGCTTGTGTTGGCGTGCGGTGAGTCGTCCTATATGCCCATAGGGCTTCTTCCATACGGTCATTCCAATCTTGTTTGGATTTGGAGACGACTTTCTTCAGCAGGTTGCACAGAGTTTTGTTGAATGCCTCAGCTAGACCATTGGCGGCAGCATTGTACATCGAAGAGTTACGTTGTTTGAAGCCAAAGAGATCACAAATCTTGTTCATCAACCGATTATCGAATGGCTTTCCATTATCCGTTATTATGTAACGAGGAATGCCAAATCGATAGATTATGTTTACTCGGATGAAAATTGCAACATTTTCCTTCTTTACTTCCTTAAGAGCAACAGCTTCGGCCCATTTCAAGAAGTAGTCAGTTGCAACCAAGATGTATAGGTGCCCACCAGAAGACTTTGGCAATGGTCCCGTGTAACGACCCGGTCTGTCGTTACGTATAACTTGCATTATAATTGTTGTTATTGACTTGTTATAAAATGATTTTACTATATTTGATGTATTAGAGTTGATAGGCTTGAAATCGAAATGGTTAAATGAGAATTCAGTCACTTAGTCCTTAAGAATACTCTTAAAATGAGAAAAGTCAACTAAGAGTTGACTTATTAGTAAACGACCTCGGAACATAGATTTTATGGATCGAATAGCTTCGTTAGGTGATTTGGGACTTAGGAGTGTGTTCAGATTAATTTTGTGATGTCCGATGTAGAATTAGGCTTGAATTGGCGAAAGTTAGTTTTTGGCGATTTTCGGTCGGCAATGGAAAATAGAAAATCGGGATCGGAATGGAATTCTGAAAGTTGGAACAGGTTCATAATGTCATTTTGGATATGTGTGCAAAATTTTAGGTCAATCGGATGTGTTTTGGATAGTTTCGGCATCATTGGTAGAATTTAGAAATTTCAAAGTTCATAGGCTGGAATTCGATGTGATTTAGTGTTTTTGCGTTGTTTTTGGTGATTCGAAGGCTCGACTAAGTTTGTGTGATATTATGGGATGTGTTGGTATGTTTTAGTTGAGGTCTCGAGGGTCTCGGGTGAGTTTCGGGGTGGTTTCGGGCCATTTCTAGGCCATTTCTAGTTGCTGGTTTTTGGCTTCAGGGGTGTACAGTGCGATA
>ML256346.1:0-15174 GCA_005239495.1 Nicotiana undulata | reverse complement strand
ATTGTAGATTAAGGAGTTGTGACATTTGTGTAGCTTGAGGTTGGGGAAGTATATACAAGGTATTTTAGGCTATCCTTTTCCTTCTTTTGCACGACTCCGATTGTACATTATGCAATGAACAAGCTTCTAAAGATACTCTACTCTTAGAAGCTAGCAGTACTTACATTGTTTCCCTTCTTATGGAACAATAGATGTTGAGGTTGCTTCTCTTATTCTTATGCTATCAATGTTGTTGGTACTCCGGATTCTTATAAGATTCTCGATGAAGAGTTAGCCCTAATGATGTGTACGGAGAATATCGACATTACGTCACTCCGTAATGTTCAGAACATGATTCCAATGAGCCCTGCATGCATTATATATATGTATCTATTTTACTCTACCGAGCCGTGCTATAGTCGGCCGGGTATGGCACCTATTGTGCAACCACTGATCAGTTGGGTTTACCGAGTCCTCTTTGAGGTCGGGTATGATATGATAATGATGATGCCCACATAGGCGAATGTTCTATGATGATGATTATGCCCACAGAGGCGGATATTTTAAAAGATTATGTATATATATGTATCATGCATTTCATGTTAATGTCTCTTAGAAGCACTCAGATGTTACAGGTGGTATCTTCTCTACCTCTCTTTACATTATTGTTCATATTTATATTGACCAGCCTTACATACTCAGTACTTTATTCGTACTGACGTCCTTTTATTTGTGGACGTTGCATGTCGTGCTGCAGGTCCTGATAGACAGGTAGACACAGCTCCCCCACCATAATAGGCTTTCCAGTTCAGCGGTCATAGGCGAGATCCCTTCTCCGGACTTGCCGTGGTCTTGGTATGCATTTTTGTTATAGATATTATGGGAATGTCGGGGCCCTGTTCCGACTATGTTACATTACTTATGCTCCTTTAGAGGCTCATAGACAGGTGTCGACTCATGTATTGTTTGGTATGACTTGTTGGCTAATTTTTGTTGTATAGTCTTTCATGGTAGTGTTGTAGCTCCTACCTTTTATGTAGTTTCTTAGAAATTGTCATCCCATGTGATGTATTTTCATGATCCATATATACCATTTTATTGATCTCGTTATCCCTTAAAGATAATAAAGAAGAGTAGATAAAATGTACGTTGGTGCTCGGCAAATATGGCCCGGATGCTAGTCATGATTCTCCAGTTTGGGTTGTGACAAAACAATTGTGAGTTCTGTAAATGAGGAAGGTTGGTTTGTGTCCCCGCTGGATCTACTTGACTTGTATGCTTGGTCTGATGATCCTGTTCATATCATCGGGGCAAAGCTTGCTAAACAAAGCTATTTTCAAGAGTAAATATGCATGATTTTATAAAGATGTAGTATAAAAATGTGTTTAAAAATAAATTTAGATGAACCGGCGATTGTGACACGGTTCAAGACATTGCAACCTCTCATGCTACCGAATTTTGAGGATCCTCCTTAAAACTCTGCCCCAGTTTGATGGGTTGACACTTCTGACTGTTGCGCATGTGGCTATCGGCTGAACTTCCTTCGGAATTTTGAGGGTCTTCCTCAAAATTCTGCGCCAGTTTCCAATTGCAGGGAAAAATGAAATTTTTATTGAATTGTGATCGAACCCATAGGGCTGCCTACGTATCCCCACTTAAACGGGAATTAGGTCAGGCGTAGTTCAATTTACATCAAAACACAAAGGATTACACATAGTAGCGTTTGACTACATCTGAATTGATTGGCTTCGGCCAGACTTCTTCGTCCATTTCTGAAAGTATGAGTGCTCCTCATGTCAATACTCAATGAACCATATACGGACCTTGCCAATTGGGAGAGAATTTCCCTTTGGCTTCATCCTGATGTGGAAAGATCTTCTTCAACACCAGATGCCCCGGTGTGAACTGCCTTGGTTTGACTCTTTTATTGAAGGCTCTAGACATTCTATTATGATAAAGTTGACCATGACATACTGCATTCATTCTTTTCCCGTCTATGAGGGCTAGTTGCTCATAACGGATCTTTACCCATTCTGCATTGCTGAGCTCAGCTTCTTGTATTATTCTCAAGGAAGGAATTTCCACTTCGGCGGGAATGACAGCTTCTAAACCATAAACCAGCAGGTAAAGGGTTTCCCTGATTGACGTGCGGTCTGTAGTGTGGTATCCCAGTAAGGCAAATGATAGCTTCTCATGCCACTACTTGTGCTTTTCTATCATTTTCCTCAGTATTTTCTTGATGTTCTTGTTGGCGGCTTCTACAGCTCCATTCATCTGAGGTCTATAGGCTGTGGAATTCTTGTGTTTGATTTTGAGAGTCTCACACATAGCTTTCATTATATCGCTGTTGAGATTGGAACCGTTGTCGGTGATGATTGATTTTGGAACTCCAAATCGACAAATAATACGGTCGCGGACAAAGTCTGCCCCGACTTTCTTAGTCACTGCTTCGACCCATTTAGTGAAGTAATTAATTACTTCCAAGATGAACATGTGTCCGTTGGAGGCGGTAGGCTCGATCGGTCCAGTGACGTCCATCCCCCAGGTGGCGAATGGCCAAGGTGATCTTGTTACATTGAGCTCATTTGGGGGGTACCTTTATCATATCTGCATGTACCTGACATTGGTAGCATTTCCGGACATACTGGATGCAATCCGTTTCCATGGTAATCAAGAAATAACCGGCTCTGAGTATCTTTTTAGCCAAGACAAAACCATTCATATGTGGGCCGCAGGTCCCAGCATGTATCTCTTCAAGTAATTTGGAGGCTTCCTTTGCATCAACACATCTTAATAATCCAAAATCGGGAGTCTTCCTGTACAGTATTCCTCCGTTGTGAAAGAAGTTGTTGGACAATCTTCGAAGCGTGCCTTTCTGAGTATGATTTGCAAGCTTTGGGTATTCTCCCTTTGACAAATACTCCTTGATATCGTGGAACCATGGTTTTCCGTATGCTTCCTCTTCGACATGGGCACTATGCCGGCTGGCTATGGATCTTTACTGGGATAGGATCAATGAAGTTCTTATCTAGATGTTGTATCATGGATGATAGAGTAGCCAATGCATCGGCGAACTCGTTCTAAATTCTAGGGACGTGCCGAAATTCAGTCTTTGTGATCCTCTTTCTCGATTCCTGCACGTGGTGCAGATACGGCAGTATATTTGATTTCTTAGTAGCCCATTCTCCTTGTACTTGGTGTATTAGCAAATCTGAGTCACAAATTACTAACAGCTCCTGAACATTCATGCCGATGGCCATGTTGAGCCCTAAGATGCAGGCTTCATATTTCGCCATGTTGTTGGTGCAGGGGAATCTGAGTTTAGCGAATATCGGATAATGGTGACCAATTTCTGATACCAGGACAGCTCCAATGCCGACTCCTTTCAAAGAACATTCTCCAATCGTCATAGGATTCTGCAATATCTTCTCCGGTGAATGACACTTCCTCGTCGGGAAAATACGCTTCCAATGGTTCATATTATCCATCCACAGGGTTCTCAGCAAGGTGGTCTGCCAACACCTGTCCTTTGACTGCTTCCTGAGTCACATAGACAATGTCGAACTCACTCAACAGGATTTTCCACTTAGCCAGCTTGCCAGTGGGCATGGGTTTCTGAAAGATATATTTGAAGGATCCATCCTTGATATGATATATGTTGTGTAGGCACAGAAGTAGTGCCTCAGCTTGTGTGCTACCCAGCTTAGAGCACAGCAGGTACGTTCCAATAGGGAATACTGAGCCTCGTATGGAGTGAACTTCTTGCTTAGATAATAGTTAGCTTGCTCTTTTCTCCCTCTCTCATCGTGCTGCCCTAGAACGCAGCCGAAAGCTCCATCTTGTACCGCGAGGTATAGTAGCAAAGGTCTACCGGGCTCAGGTGGTACCAAGACTGGAGGTGTTGACAAGTACTCCTTAATTATGTCGAAGGCCTTTTGACAATCCTCGCTCCATTTGGTCGTAACAGCTTTCTTCAGCATCTTTAAGATTAGTTCACATATGACCGTGGACTATGCTATGAACCGGCTGATGTAGTTAAGGCGTCCTAGGAAACTCATGACATCTTTCTTATTCCTCGCCGGTGGTAACTCTTAGATGGACATGACCTTTGACGGATCCAATTCTATTCCTCGACGGCTGACGATGAACCCGAGCAATTTCCCAGTAGGAACCCCAAATTCACACTTTACGGGGTTCAGTTTCAGGTTGTATTTCCACAACCTATTGAAGAACTTCCTCAGATCTTCTATATGGTCGGTGGCTTTCTTGGACTTGATAATGACATCGTCCACATATACCTCAATCTCTTTATGTATCATATCGTGGAATATAGTGGTCATAGCTCTCATATAGGTGGCCCCAACATTCTTCAAGCCGAACGGCATCATCTTGTAGCAGTAAACTCCGGCGTAATGAAAGCCATTTTCTCAGTGTCTTTCTCGTCCATCCAAATCTGATGGTAATCAGTGAAGCAATCCACGATCGACTGAAGTTCATGCTTGGCGTAATTGTCAATTAGGATGTGTATGTTTGGAAGAGGGAAATCATCTTTTTGACTGGCCCGGTTGAGATCCCGGTAGTTGACACAAACTCTGACATTTCCATCCTTCTTAGGAACTGGCACGATGTTGGCTAACCATGTCGGATATTCAACCACCCTGAGAACCTTGACGTTGATTTGCTTGGTAACTTCTTCCTTGATTTTCAAACTCATGTCAGGCTTGAACTTTCTGATCTTCTATTTTACCGGCGGACACATTGGATTGGTTGGTAGTTTGTGAGCCACAATGGATGTACTTAGACCAGTCATGTCATTGTACGACCATGCAAATATGTCCTCATACTCTTTCAAGAACTGTTTGTATTCCTTCTCTGATGGTGATAAATGGATGCTGATACGAGTTTCTCTGACATTCTTTGAATCTCCCAGGTTGACTACCTCAGTCTCGTCCAAGTTGGACTTAGGTTTCTCAAAATTCTCGACTTCTCTGATAATTTCAACAGGCATATCATCCTCTTCTTCTGAATTAGTGTCCTTTTGTTGCGTTGCTTCGTTGCATGTCACAGTCATTAGTTCATCAAGACAAGTAATAATAACGCTATATAGATAAAGTAATGAGAGAAAATGATAATAATTAATATTGATTCATAAAACATAAAAAGTGCTTTTGATAAATCGAATAAGTGCTTTTAGAACATTGAAAATCTTATTGTAGAAATAAAAATGCGAAAAGGAAATCATTTAGCAAATGAAAAGTAAACAATGCTTGTTCAGACTTTCTATCCCGGGACTCGTTGGGCCCTAGTTGTTCTAATATTCCAGTTCTTAAGAGACGCTCCTCTGCTCACGGCCTAAATAGAAAGGCCTTCCTCCCCCTCCTCTTCGAAAATGACACAACAGTTCATGTCATCATCTTCCAGGAATAAGTTCTTCAAGGCTTCTAGTGCTTCTTCTTCCTCTGACCCCCATATAACATTGACCTGTTGAAAGGTCTGCTCCAGATGCGGGATGGGTTGTTCAAATGGGTAATAGGAACCGCGCCATGGTGGTGACCAGTTCTGATACTCTTCCCATGTATATTTGTATCCCATACCGAAGGTGGTTCCATGGCGTTTGAGCTGTATCGGATTGGAGATCCCTTGGAAATTCTTGCCGAGTCCTTTGCCAGGATCATACCCACTCCAATTCAGTATACTCTCGATTTTACGGTCCCACCATTTGTCTTTATCCACTTCTTAACCCGTTCAATATTGGGGTAGGTTTCTCCACCTAGCCTTCTTCTACCTTCAACCACGAGATGGTTTGGCGACTACAGATAGGATTGCTTGTGTCCCCATGGATGATCACTTCCTGGTGGTTCCATTCAAATCTTTCTGCCTGATGCAATGTCGATGCTATGGCCCCAGAGGCATGTATCCCTGTTCATCCTACTAACAGGTTGTAGGACGCGAAATTCAGACCTGCTCAAGCTCCCCTTGGAGATTCACCAACCTTTGCTCTAGCTATTACATAGGCTCGTTCTGAACTTGAATCCCTGGCCGTCAGCGGCCTCTACCCATTCAACTGGTGTTGACTTGCTCAAATCTTCCATTTTTCCTTTGCCTTTGCCTTTGGGAGGACTAGGAGGAGAAGAGGGTGGAGGTCCCCTAGATCGAGTGTAGTATGATGATGATTCCAGAGTGCACGAACCAACCTTTGGGGAGGGGAATAATAAAAAGGAAATAAAAACAAAACAAAAGGTAGCCAAGTCAGTGAGGATTATGAAAAAGTATTGTAGTATTTAAACACATAGTGCAAAAATATAAAACGTGTCCTATTTTGGAGCCTCGTTGTGCCTGAGGTAGGCCTAGCGATAAATTGATTGGGAGAACTTAATGCAAAAATGCCTAATTTCATTAATGTACAAAAAAATAGACGAATCCAAAATGACACTAAATAGAAAAATAAAGTCACTAATGGCCATTAACCTTATTACATTGATAAAGCGAAAAGAAATCCTATTCTACTTTTTCCCAGATGGACCTTCCCCAGATTCGGCATCCTTGATCCCGTCGAACAGGTTTCCCAGCTCGCGAAGTCCTAGAAGTAGGTACGCTCTAGCCAGATGTCAACCTTCAATCCCCTCAGCTTTCTAACAGTCTTCAACCCTCTTGATGATCTTACCTTCCAGCTCGACTATGCCTCGCTCCAAGTATTCCAACTTCTTGTTGGAACGAACGGCCATATCTTTCCATTCTTCGATAAATCTCTTGTTGGTTTCATGTATCTCACGGTGCTCGCTTTCACACTCATGAATCCTTTTGCGCAGCCAATTGTACTTTACCTGAGCCTAGACACTCACATCTATGATTCCGTGACCTCGACCGATCCCTGGCCTGATTAACCCATCCAAATCGTCTTCTAACCATCCTGAGTAGAAAGGTGTGCAGCCTGCGTGATACCTGTCTGGTTCAATTGTGTTCTTTTCCATTATGATCTTGAAATGCCACATATGCTGGGATTGGCACTTGTAGGATATATCATTATCTTGGAAGTCATCTCGGAAAGGCTCATCTTGTCGACCCTTGGTACGATTTGCTTTCTGCCTTTTTGTCTCATGACCCGGAGAGGAACGTAAGGATATATTCCTCTCAGTCCGTTTAGCACCAAGTGTGGTGCATCCCTCGACCTGACGATGAATTCATCCGTTGGGAACCACTCGAACATCCACTGTACCGGCTCCTCAGTCAGATTATCAAAGAGCTCTACCCATTCCTTGGCAGTTTCGGGCTGATCAAATCTATCGCGAATGTATGTCATTCACTTTGGGGGTGGAAGGTGATGTTTTCGTTCCACGCCCTTCGCGGAAATTCTTGTTGTTACTAACCCTTTTGGAGATGTTCTAAGATCCACAGTTGTAGTAACAAGTTGCAACCCTCGAAATGTTTAGCTCCTCTCTAACAACGTTCTAGAGCTCGGTAAATGTCTGTTATGATCATTGCGACAATGCTGAATTTCTGTCCGTCAATTCCTTCCATCAAAGTCTTGGTTGCTATAGCTAACCTAGTGTGAACCCTTTCCTTCTTTGTTGGAAACACGATTAACCCCAGGAAGCAAACAATGAAGACAAATACCCTACGGTGAATATGTCCCAAAGATGTAATGGCAAATTTGTCATGGTAAGTACGGTATGATTTGATGTGGCCGTATCTTTCATATAAGTACTCAAAAGGGATGTACGTCTTCTTCAGACACTCTAAATATGCATTCTTCTTTATACCCATCATTTTCAAAAAGCCTTTGCCCGTGCGGCTTTCAGGCACTAATAACCCAGGGGTTCCCAACGGCTTTCAGGGGTTTCCTAGACTAACCCGGCCAGTCCTCCTATTTCCTCTAGCAACGGTGTCATTTCAATGTCCCCAAAATGAAAGATAGCTCTTTCACTATCCCAGAATAAGGTAGCATCCTCGATCAACATGTTGTTGGGTTGAATGTCTAGGAGAGACGGTAAGTTACCCAGGTATTTCTTGACAAGTTTCTTATCACTAGAGTGCAGATCCTCCCACCAGTTCAAGAACTTTGGGTGAATATTGCTAACAATGCCGAATCTAGGGACTTCGTGCCTCATATTTCTGCAAGACAAAAGATAGTTAGGCCCTTGCCCCCACCAGACTCGATTATTTCTACACTTATGATTAGCATACAAGCATTTAGTTCTCCAAATAAATGCACAGAACGTGATGATGTCCGTTGGGATTATGAAAACCCGGTGGACTTTGAACAAGGCTGTCTTAAAGGGTCGTTGTGCGGACAACACACCAACCCAGCTAGGTTTGACCATGATGCATGCACAATATTACAGAATAAGGTTTCTATGGGGTTTTAGTCAGGTACCCTTGAGCGACAACTCAAGGGGGAAGGCACGGAACCGTCGACTGCACCGCTGATTGACTAGTTTTACCGAAAATAAGCCTTTCCAAATTTAGGGGTGATAAAAAATAGGAAGGGCGCAACCACTCATCAAGCGTTGCTATAGGATTTGGTATTGGCACGAGTGGAGCATGATGTTGAGCATGATTATGCAATAAATAAGCAGTAAAGGCATGTAGTCATGTATTTGCACGTTGTGAAAGCGGTAAATACAACAGTTATAATTAAAAAGCGGTTACAAAGGGAATCAAACAAACATGTCATTTTTGCCTTTGCGAAAAAAAATCAAATGCTTGAAGGAAATAAACAATTAATTGCACATAAAGGGAAAGGGAAGAGGTAAAAATTCACAAAGTGGTTTGAAAATGGTAAAATCTTAGATAGTCCCCAGCAGAGTCGCCATGTTGTCGCACCTCCCTTTTTCAACTCCTCCTTTCAGATTAGTCAGGGTTTTGACATTATTAGGACAACTCGTTTCCTTTTGGGAAAGGGGTATGCAAGGAATCGAAGACTCGCCACCTAATGATTTTTAAGGTGAGTTAGGGCACCTACTAAGGTTCATTTAAAACATAGATTTGTATAACTAGAGATAGGGTAAAGGCTTGAAATTACTCCAAGGGGAAGGTGTTAGGCACCCCTAAGAGTCCACAATTGTGGTTCCCGACCAAATAAATTTGTGAATTTTTAAGCAAGTAGCAGATAAGTTTAAACAAGTAAAGAATCTTGAAAAATTCACCGTCTAAGCACATATGCATAACAAAGTTCCTTTTGTCTAAGTATACAGAAGTTTTAAAAGATATAATGTTTAAGTACACATGAGTAACAAAGGTTTTGGAAAGACTTGATGTCTAAATAGAGTTTTTGAAAGAATTATAATCTTAACACATATATAAAGGATAGGGGAGGTCCTAGGTTATTTATCCTATAGGATCACATCAATACAATACCCGGTATTCACTCTTCAGAGAGGGGCTACACGTGGTATTAGCGCAGCAGTCATCATATATGTATCTATCCTTCCTACCCTTAGCGGTTATTAAACGAGTGTTATTTAGCGACCTCTATGCGTGCTGTTACCCGTCCCTTCTTAATGGCCCTGGAGTAGTTTAGGACCTCTATCTATAGGCAGTTCTAGACAGACCCTTAGGTTTAAAGGTAAAAATACATAGGCGACAAGTAAAACACATAGGACTTCAGCAAATAAGGGACAGAAAAGAGTAAATAAGAGGCTCAGGTTTACCTTCACATATAA
Organism: Nicotiana undulata; assembly: GCA_005239495.1. NCBI lineage: Eukaryota > Viridiplantae > Streptophyta > Magnoliopsida > Solanales > Solanaceae > Nicotiana > Nicotiana undulata. The sequence goes on along the minus strand of ML256346.1, from coordinate 5,533 downwards.
TGCATGTAAACAGCACGACTCAAACACAAATAAGGGCATTATTGTTAAATAGGATCCTAAGACATGATATCTAGATGGGTATCAGAACATGAGAAAGGTGCAGATTTGTTTTATAAACTCAGGAGCGGATCCTAATCAGTTTGCCCGTTGATTTTAAGCCTGTTAAGCATTAAGTAGTATACACAAGAGACATATTTCCAGTTATAACAATTTAATCCCCTAAGGCTTTCCTAGGCGTGGGACATTGTATAACAGTTACCAGAATTATTAAGAAAACGGGTGTAAATCGTGTTACCTAAACATGTTGTTCTAGGTGTCACAAATATACATGACTATTGCCAGTTATTTAGAGATAGAGTAAATTATTTCATGCATTTTTCATGCATCAGCAGTTATACTAAGTGTAGTTAGGTGAGTGTGAATGAAATCCTAAAACATGATATCTAATGCACAAAGGGATGCAAAACAATGCACATGCAGAATTCCTAAAGTAGGATTTCTAGATGGTCTCAGGATATGCGAGAGTGGTAGTTTATTTCAGTGTTGTCATTTACCTTAAAGGCAGGATTTCTAAGTGTACAACATGGTTATAGCATTATGAGACATGATGGCATGAATAACAATTGGCATATCCATCCTAACACAGGATTTCTAAATGATACAATCATAGTGCCAAAGTAAGATGCTCAAACAGTATTCATAGAGACTATGGGACATAGTATCTAAATCATGAGATGCTTTGCACATATGAGTCCTAGACATGAGTTCTACTGCACACATAAGGAATGTAAACCTAAAAAGCATGGTTTCTACCCTTTGGCATGCATAGTTACCCTTCCCTCTTTCACTATCCATCCCCAATGGTGTTTACAATAAATTATTATAGACCATTGCAATGAATTACATAAGTGAAAATAAAAAAGAAGTTACACTATATGGAGCCTACCAATAGGCCCAAATTTCTAGAATTCTTAATGCCAAACAGTGTTCCACAACCTTTCACATAATCTGGGTGTGTCAGAGTTCCCTAAGGACCTCAAGGGATCTCGGGCAGTGCTCACACCTAGATTTTCCATAACCATAATTGAGTAAGTGCAGTGTGGAAGGGCCAGCTCTAATGTATCAGAGTTCAAGGGGATCTCACAGGGATCCCAAAGTAGTCACACATTAGAGGGTCAGAACTTAAAGGTCTAAGAATAAAGTGAGAGTGCTTGACATAGTTTTGAGAAGATTGAGTATGAAAACAAATTTTTTTTTAAAAGACAGCTTTGAAAGGGTTTTTGCAAAATAGAACCACAGAGGAGTTCATTCAGTGAAAATAGCTTGAGAGAAGTAGGATAGTCAGAGCAAACAACATACAAATCTCAGAGTAAAACATCACCCAAAGAACCAAAACAAGTTCAGCAATCACAAGTAGGGAGATGAGGGATTGAGGACAAGTATAAAGCACATAGGTATAATCACACAGTGGGTAAAGTTACACATAAGTTCATGATCAAAGAAATCTTCAGGGATTTGGGGGGTTAAGGAGGTATTACAGATTTACACAGAACCTAGTGATCATAGAAAGGTTTCACCACAAAGCAGTACATATCAGGAATCAAAGAAACACAAGTGAAGCAAATCACATTGAGGTTTACTAAGGGGGATAATACTTCCTAAATATGTTGAATCTAAGGAAAGGGGCACATTGAGAATCATGCTAATAAAGCAGTAGAGTAGAAACATATTGAAGTGCCAAAAGAAACATATTATTTTTGAACCTTAAACTGAAATTAGGACATACCAGATAGGAGATAGCAAACACGGAATGAAGAGCAAGAGATTAGAATAAGCAGCCTTGGCTTGCAGCTAGCTGATAATAGCAAATGACCAGAAAGAGAGAGAGAGAAAAGAGTATTTGTGAGTAAGAGAGAGTTTGAACATTGTGTGTTCATGTGTTGTTAATGAAAAAGTAAGGGTACTTATAGTTTTGAAACAGGCAGAAAAATAAGGTAACAAAATAATAGTTCACTAGAATTTATAGAAGTAAATATCAATTAGAATCAAATTAATGTATGTACCCCCTTGAATTAAGGAGTCATTGCTCAAACAGTAATAAGTGGTGACAAAAAAGGAACGAAATCATGTAAAAGTTGATTTTAACACAATAAGGAAGTAGTAAAAGTATAGAGCATGTAATTGAGACTAGATTCAGAATATTCTAGTTAAGGAAAGTGTCTAAGAATCAACTCGATAGCATAATTAGCCACAAAATAAGGCAAGAAATGATTCATATTATGGAAATCAGTAAGAGAACCCTCGAGTGAGGTTCGAATCATAAGAAATCAGCATTAATCAGGAAAATATCAAACATTAACTGGATAGGTATGATACAGTCAATAAGAAAGAGGAAAATCATATCCTCATTAAGGCAAATGCTCGAGAATCAGTAGAGAATGTCATGCAAGATCAATGGAGAACAAATCACAGGGATTCAAAGACTCACAAATAGAAAAAACATTGATTTAGGAGGTATTAGCACAAGCATATGAGAACAAATAGAATGGACTCATAATAAACGAAAATCAGAAACTCTAACAAGCAAACATAGGGTAAAATCACATAAATCAGGGGTTCACATATAAAAATGGCCTAAATTAACAGAGTAGACATGATATAGGCAAAAGAGGTGAAGATTCACATGAAACTTAGGATGCCCATGTAAATCAGGCACATATATAGATTTAACAAACGTATTATCGAAGACACACTTATAATCTAGGATTAAAACTGAAACCTTAGGGTTTTAGCAAAATGAATAAGGCCAAAAAGGGAAAAAGCTTAAATAATGTTTAAACATGATGAGAATCATAATATAATGCTATAAATCAGAAAGGAAAACTGTTTTGGAAATGGGGTTTAAGAACCCTTGGTTGAAGACGAAGAATCATTTTAGGAAAATGGAAAGTCTTTAAGGAAAACATGAAAATAACTCCTAATATGTCTAGATCCCTTACAGATCTAGGAAAATCGAGAGTTTAGTAGTTAGGGTTTCAAAGATAGAACCCAGAGAAAAAGAGAATCAACTCAAAAATCACCGGTTTTAACCAGAAATGGTGAGATCTTACTCGGACGGCCATGGATGGCCTGAAAATGGCATGAGAGATCATGGGAGGTGAGTGAACCGCCTCTGGTTCTCTTGAGGACCTCAAATCAGCATCAACCCAGTGTAGGAGGAGAGCCATAGGCTGGGGGGTGGTGGTGAGACCACCATGGTTGCCGGCAAAGCAACGACCGGTGATGAGGAGCCAGGTTTGCAGAGAGAGTTGAGAGGGATGAGAGATGTAACGGCGGAGTGAGGGAGAGAATGAGAAGGGAAGGGGGGTAGTCTTAGGGCTTAATTATGGAAAAGTTAAATCTGGGCCATTGATCAACGGTCAAGATTAAATCAGCATTGGGCCAGGTAGATTTAGTAATTGGGCTTGGGTTTTTTGGTATTTTAATTAGGCTAGGAATCAGATTAATTTAGGCTAATATCAAAATAAAGGTGGCTAGTTGTTAAATACCTAATTAAATTAGCTGAAAAATAATTTATAAAATAGCTAATAATTGTTAAAAATAAAATTCATGCTGAAAAAAAATTAAAATGATTACTTAGTATTTAAAAATACAAATGACTATTTTCTGGATAAAAATAGTATAAATAATATGATTAGGCTATAATTAAAAAGTTATTGCAATTATAGCCAAAAGGGTGCCAATTCGGCTAATTATAAAATGATTTGGCCTTAATAGGACCCTAAATAATAAATTAAGTCAAGAAATACTTTTGAGATCACTTACCATGCAATTTTATAATTATTTATTGGGAGTAAAATGATGGATAAATTAAAAATAAGTTTATAAAATATATGAAAATTATGGAAAAATACCAATTGCTATTGATACATGATTTGGTGGCTATATATGCAATTTATAAAATATTTCGAGGAAAATTTGGGTATCAACAGTCACTATTATCTGTTTTAAATTTTCTCTGTTTTTGTTGGACAGGTGGATAACGGGGGTAGGTTGGCAATTTATGCACCACTAAATCAACACTCGGTCCAGGCATGTCATCATAAGACCAGGAAAACACGTCTTTGAATTCGAACAGAAGCTGGATCAAATAGTCCCTAGTTCTTTCATCAGTGTGGATACTTATCATGGTTTCTCGGACCTCTTCAGAATTACCCAAATTAACCGGTTCGATTTCGTTTAAGTTTGTCTTAATCTTATTCTCGAATTGTTCCAATTCTCGATTTATTTCCCTAAAAGCCTCATCTTCATCATATTCCAGTTGTTGATTCATTATTTCTTGGTTAGACGGCGTATCAAGATATGGGCGTGAAGTCCGCAAGCATGTCATGTTATTTAAGTCCGCATTATTTGTGATGACCCAAAAGGTCATCTTACGTGAGTTAAGCTATATATGTGTTCCGAGGCTCCGAGAGCCTCTGTTAGTCTCACGTCGATATGCATGCGCAACCCGGGCGTGTAGCCGGGAAGCTATTATGTGAAAATTTGATTAAAAAGAGTCTTGATAATTAATAAATGAATATAGTTGACTTTGGTCAACATTTCTGGTAAACAGACCCGTACCCGTGATTCGACGGTCCTGGAGGGTCCGTAGGAAAATAGGGGACTTGGGCGTATGCCCGGAATCGAATTTCGAGGTCCCAGGCCCGAGAAATGAATTTTTAAGAGAAATTGTTTTCTGAAAATAATAAAGGATTTTGAAAATGAATAATTATGTGAAAACCGTGTTACCGGGTCCATATTGTGGTTCCGGAGCCCGGAACAGGTTTATTATATACTATTTGTCTTATCTGTAGAATTTGGGGTAAAACGGGCGTGAATTGAGTGGTTCCGGATCAAAAATGAGACTTTGAGGTTTTAAAGAATTTGAAATGTGGCTTGGAAAGTGTTGTTATGTTCCCGAGGTCCGAATGAGATTCTGAGACCGGGAATAGTTCCGTGGTGTCATTTATAACTTATCTGTAAAGTTTGAAGTCGTTCCGAGCACTTTAGGCCGGTTCCGCATATTGAAGTGAATTCTAGAATCTTAAAGTTCTTAAGTTTGATTAATTGGATTTAGAGGTTTAATTCGATGGTTTTTGTTGATATTCTTATGATTTAAAAGCTTGAACAAGTTCGTATGATGTTTCGGGAGTCGTGTGTGTTTTTGGTTTTGAGCCCCGAGGGCTCGGGTGAGTTTCGGGTAGCAAACGGGGTGAGTTTAAGGTCAAAAATATCTGGTGTTTTGCTAGTGTTTCTGGTGTCTGGTTTTGTTCCATTCGATCGCGNGAAGCTCTGCGATCGCACTCTACCCTTCGCGATCGCAGTAGTTTAGCCCAGCGTACTCTGCGATCGCATGACTCCTTTCTGCGATCACGTTTCACCAACCAGGTCCAACTCCGCGATCGCATTCCCTTCTCCGCGATCGCAAAGAAGGATTTCGCCCAGTTAAATTCTTAAGTCCAAAACAGAATATCAAACACGGGAATTCTTC
>MDKH01071994.1:0-38881 GCA_005239495.1 Nicotiana undulata | reverse complement strand
GGGGGGAGGTTCTATCGGTGGGGAAGGAGAAGGGACGATTTTTAATATAGGTATAGCACCTCATAGCCTTATATAAGGCGCTATACCTTCCGGCTCATTTCAGGTTCAAATATAGCGCTTTTTAAAAGGGCATTATACTTAACTGGGCAAACGGACGTTAAGGTATAGCCCCCTTTAAAATGACGTTATATATATTATTGTCACCAGTTGTTTTTTCTACACATTTTAGTTCTTTGAGTACAAAAGAACCACATTTTGGTTACGGACTCCTAAACTCAAAGAGACAGCATATAGAATGTGTTATGCACGAAAAACCTCAACTCACCGAGACAGCATGTAGAATGGGCTATGCACCAACCACTAGAAATTCCCAAATGGGTTATGCACCAACCACTAGAAATTCCCAACTTACACAAACAGCACGTAGAAAGTTGCACTATCAAAGACATCAGCTAAGTAAAACACAAAAAAGAACACGGAAGTGCACGGTTAACCACTAATAATACATGTATTTATTTTTAAGTCATTGTTTAAAATGTCTTTAGTCTTTAGCCACTGCTTTAATAAACTTTAACTGCCCGGACGAAAATACCCTTCTACTCATGTCCTTAACTTTTGAACTTGTAACTCTAAGTTCAGGACTTGAGGACAACATGTCCTTAACTTTTGAACTTGGAACTCTAAGTTCAGGACTTCAGGACTACATGTCCTTAACTTTTAAACTTGGAACTCAAACTTCAGGACCAAGCGTCCTTAACTTTTGAACTTGTAAGTCAAAGTTAACGACCTATTGTCATGAACTTTTGATCTTGTAACTGTAAGTTAAGGACTGCATGTCCTTAAGTTTTGAACTTGTTAGTCTAAGTTCAGGACCAAGTGTCCTTAACTTTTGAACTTGGAATTCAAAGTTAAGGACCAAGTGTCCTTAACTTTTGAACTTGTAAGTCAAAGTTCAGGACCAAGTGTCCTTAACTTTTCAACTTTAACTCAAAGTTAAGGACCTATTGTCCTTAACTATTCCGATAACCTCCCTACTTCGACGACCCTCCTCCATTTTTCCAGAGAACTTGCAGCTCCCACTCTCTCTTCTTCACACTCACCTTTTTAAGCTACATACTTACTTTTCTGCAATTGTTATCCTAACAAGAAAAGTCCTAAAGATCAAATATAACAATAACAACGTTTTCTTCTTGAGAAAGTAAAACAGTAGCAATGTTTTCTTCGGAGGAATCTCATTTGGAGGCCAAATTTGTCTTACGCAAATCACAACCATGACAATGAAGACGATAGCAATCCCAAAAGTAAGGAAAATCCTGCCGATTATAAAAACTTAGAAAGGGTAACACCGTCTTTTCATATTAGTTTTAATAGGCTAGTTGCTACGTTTGCTTAACATTAAAAATGCTGAATAAAAGTAAATACCGCTTTAAAAAGTGGCTACCCCACGCAATTTTTACCACAAATCACTATGTCTGGATCACTTCAATTACGTCAGAAGATATTAGTTAGGAATGACTATGCCTAAAAGATGTTTGCTTGTGACATGACTTCTGGTTCTGCTCTAGCAAACAAGCAAAACATCTTCAGAATCTAAATGTTGAAGAAGGGACATGGCTTCTAATTCTGCTTGAGCGCCTTACCGGGATGATGACTTTTTCCCTTCCACTTGCATGCTTGTTAGGAATCCTCTCGTATGTGGTGATACTTCCATAAGAAGGTGAACCCATTGAGTACTCATCAGACGCAGCCAAGGACTCTCTCCTATTACTCGATCTAGGTTTCTTCTCTATGCTCTGAGCTTCATCATTTACTGATTCGGGATATTTCTCTCTATAAGTTGAACTCATCTGAAAGCTGCAGCTCATTTCTGAAGTACAAGAGTACTCTCCTGAGACATCAACTTCTGTTGGCCAGTTTTGAGAGGAATGTTCTTTCTTTTTGACAACATTATGTTCTGTCACATTAGGAGGCACAATTATTGGAGAGCCTGACGAGAGTCCATCCTTGGACAAAGAAAATCACATTACTAGGAGTTATTGCAAGTATGATAATAGGGTGCATTTACTGTATGATTTCAATAGTACATCTACATATAATATTCTATCAACTATCAATTTGATAACAAGCGCAGGCAGATGCTGGTGAATTTGAAGTGCATCTACAATTTTCTTACTTGAGACTTCATCTACTGGATGCAGAGTGATCTTATCACTTCTTCTCTTCAGATAGAGCTGGATAACTGTAGCAGCTAGCACACCCAGGACAAGTGAGGTTGAGGAAATTCCCAGGATATGGAATGCTCCAACATTACCTCCATTTCTATCAATCAGAGATCTCTGCAACATTTCCCAAGGTTGGGCATCTTCAAAAGCAGTATCGTCTTTCACAAAGCTTAAGCTTTTAATGTGGTTCACTGACTCAAGTACAGAATCAAAACTGATAGTGGTTTCAGCCAACTCAAGCTGAAGATATGAAGCTGTAAGACGCCCTTGGTCTAGATCCCTTTCTGAACTATCAGAGTATTCATTCCCCTCTGCTAGGAGAACTAAAGAAACTTTCTCAGTCTCCAATTCATGCTGCCCTAGTTCTAGATCGTTTCCTGAGCTATCAGTTCCATTTACCTCAGCTAATGGAGAATCAGTACTTGATACATTAAAAGCAATCATGAGTATTACCAACAGCAGAGAAAAGAACTTCAATATAGTTAAGGACCTTAGTTTTGTTCTCATTTTTGCTTCATCTATTTCTTCAATGACAGGTATTCTGACAGGTATTGCAGGTTCAAAAATTTTAGGCACCTTCACTTTTTCTTGATCAACTGCTCTCAGATATGAACCTGAAATTTATATCTCTCAAAACAAACTTCCGTAGTATACATGCCTCTTATTAGTGGGAAAATAAAAAGGAGCTCCACTAACTAATGCAAGTTTCATGAGATGATGGCTAAATCCTAACAGAAACCGTGTAAAGTAAATCACACATATTCAGGGCCTTAGGTAATGTATGAAGATGACGGAGAGCTTGGGAGGATTGATTGCTTTCCCAAAATATGTGCTTTCATAGTTGGTTCGTATGTGTAATCCTTCAAATTCTATATACACACACACACAGAGAGAAAGAGAGAGAGAGAGAGTAATTCTTGAAAATTTAGATTTATAGTACATTTCTATTAACTTCAAATGCAATTCTAACTTCAAATTTAGAATTGATTCCTCATTATTTGATTCCAAATTCTCTTATTATACTATTATGTTTTGATTCAAAATTCACTTGTTATGGTATCAGGATTTAAAGGGTTAGGGTTTCCAACCAAAAGAGAAAACTGAAAACACAAGATAAATAGGCTATTATATTATTAGCAATAATGTCCATTTTAAGTAATAATGTACCTTATATTTCCTGAATGATAGATGAGTATATCATAGAACACCTGGAAACAAAATAGTATTCTACTGTTTCAGGCATACCATCAAACACCTTGAGCCATATAAGAAAAGCACATTTTTCTTAAGGCATGAAGATTTGAAGTCAAAAAGTCAGTTCAAAACCAGATTTGCATACAAGACAGACTTCTTTCAATACCAGGTGACAGTTGTGTCTACAGCTATTACATCAAACTTACTGTTTCTTTCAGATACCTAAGCAAATTAAATAACTTGAATTGTGCAAGTTATAGCTCCTACTTTTTGATTGCAAAACCAACAAACCAAAACATAGCAACTCGCACACTTGATAGGCAGTTTAGATAACACACCATTTGACCATCAACAAAGAGAAAAAAGAAGAGAAACATCGGGAAAAAGGAGTTAAAGCTTGATTTTAAAAATCAGATTTGTATCCACCAAATAAATACTAAAAATCATGCAATTGGGTATCTATTTCGAAACATGCATGTGTAAATCAGATGCAATTACTGACATACATTGGATTAAAACAGAAAATTCCCATTAGCAACAATCGGGATGGAGCAAAAATACTCACCAGAATTGAGAAGTAGAGCACACACATCGAGAGGGAAACAGGCAGAGGAGCAAAAAATTGAAGAAATTGAGAGAGAGGAGCAGCTTCTGAATGTTTCGTAACAATTACTAATTTATCCTCGTGACAGAACTTAAATGAAGGGTATAATAGACAATCCATCCAGATGTGGACTCGTTTCGTCTTGCCTCAACTTGGGCCGTGGGTTCATTCCAATTTTAAGTTTCTCAGGAATTCCAACGTACTGCATTCAGATATCTGGTAGACAGAAAGATGAGTCCCACTAAAACAACAACTTATCAAGAACCAACCAATAAAAATTCGAATCCCAATTGCTTGATTATCCACAGAGGAACATTTCGTCCTCTTGACTTGTAGAAATATATCAATTCATGTAGAGAGCAAACGCCAAACAGTCCAAGCAAAGTTATGGCTCAGTCATTGTCTCCAATTGCAGCAGCTACATTATCAACCAAGAAGACTATTCCTTTGGCTTTTCATGATAAAAAAGAGTTGGCTAAAACTCTTCTCTCTCGCAGAAGTCTTGCCTTGGGCTTGGCCGGAGTTGCTCTAAATGCAGGTAACAACAAGGCAAATGCTGCTGCAAGAAGGCCTCCACCACCCCCACCCACATCAGATCAGGAGAAGAAGGACCCAAATATGAGTGGTGTCATGGCTAAAGTATTAGCTAGCAAGAGAAGAAAGGAAGCTATGAAAGAATCCATAGCCAAGCTAAGGGAGAAAGGGAAGCCTGTCAATGAACCATCTCAATAGTAATTTGTAACCAATATGTATTAAGACAATTGTGTTGCATGCTTGCTTGCTCTTCTTTACAATATTGTTGAGTAATGAAGGATTTTGCTATACATTGATCATTTACTTTTGGTGAATATGTAAGACCCTCTAAACTATCACATTTTTATCAGTTGTTTACCGAAACTATTTGAATGTCCCGAAAACCTCCTAAACTTTATTCTCCTATATATTAAAAAATCTTTTGTTAAATTATTAGAGATGTGTCTGGTATACGCTCCTATAAACTAAAAACTTTGACATGTGGCACTATACATGGCTATTTAACACTTCCTAAAAAACCCCTTAAACTTATGTTTTAGTTACCAACTTAAACTATCTTGTGTCCTAAAAATTTCCTGAACTATATTTTTTGTATATATTAATAACCCTCGTTGGGTGTGTATGTATAACTACATTACTTATAGTATGCACTAATTTTTGTGTAGCTTACTCATGGTATATTACTATCGGATGACTGATAAATTCTAGGTATTTTGGCTAAAATAGGATCTAATGCAATGTGTTATTTGTAATTTTAATTGAGATTGTATTTTTTGCTAGATTAAAGTTGAATAAGCCCTTGTTTGCATTCACTTTGCAGGAAAAAAAATAAATGAAGGGATATGGTATTGCATTTCTCAAATCATCTTATATTATACAAATAAGATTACACAAAGTAATATTCTACGAACAAGACCAATCGGCCAACAACTATATTCTCTAATTCTACAAGACATAAACAAGGTTCAATCAATTCAACTTTATCCTCTAAAAAGATTATGTTTAATAAAAAGATTTAAATGAATATTCTTTCAATTATATGGGTAAGAAATAAAAAATAACTGAAATAAGAAGGAGAATAAAAAATTACAGAGAAAACAAGAGGGGAAGAATTTTTTTAAGAGGGAACCAATATTGAGAACCGAAGAAAAAACTAGAATATATATACATACATACACACACGATCAAGTGAGGTTATTTTAATGGCTATTTAAATTGATCACACGCCTTTTTGCGAGTCATCTAACACATTTTCCAGATAATTAACAATTTTTCAATATATAGGGAAAGTAGATCGGAAGGAATTTGGGCACCAATTAGTTTAAGTGGGTAAGTGGCACAACAAATTGTAACGATCCGACATGTTGTTTTGAAGTTCCTAGGTCATTTTGGCATGGATTAGCGAAGGTTGGAAGGTTGAAAGTTTGGAAGGTTGATAGGTATGATCGAGAGTTAACTTTATCCATATCGGGATCGGATTGTGGTTTTAGGAGTTGGAATAGATCAATTATGTCATTTGAGATTTGCATACAAAACTTTAGGTTGTTTCGAGTTGATTTGATATGGTTCAGCACGAGTTTTGGAATTTGAAAGTTCATTAGTCCTTAGGCTTCAATTGCGGTGCGATTCGTACTTTCGATATTTTTCTTGGGTGATTTGAGGTCTCGAGTAGGTTCGTGTCATGTTTTGGGATTGGTTGGTGTGATTGGACAGGGTCCTGGGGGTCCCGGGTGTGTTCAGATTAATTTTGGACCAGTTTGGGACTTGGTTGCATTGCTGAAGTTTGCATTCCGCACCCGCGATGGTTGGGACGTAGGTGCGAGATCACAAAAGTGGCTGGTTGGTCACAGATGCAGTGATTAGCTGGGGAAGGCTGGGTCCGCATGTGATGGCAAGGGAGCGCCGATGCGCCTGTGTAGAAGCGGAGATTCCTCCGCACTAGCGGATTTGTGAGGGTTGAGCAGGGGCCGCAGGTGTCACGACCCCAAAACATACTGGTCGTGATGACGCCTATCATGGAACTAGTCAAGCCTACACACTCTTAGCCAATTTATTTTCTCATTTATAAATATAGATGACAATCTTACTTAAACTGAATGTTTCTTAACAAATAACATAGTTAAAAACCAAAGTGCAGAAAGTAGGTCCCAACAACGGGTGTCACTAAGTCATGAGCTAAACTATCACAATACTGAAGTTTAATAAGACAACCTTATCTGGGAATAGTCTAAATACACCAAAGGAAGATAGGGAAGGAGAAAGGCGGGTCTGCGGTCGCCAAGCAGCTACCTCTCTCTCTCCAAAGGTAATCAGTAACCGAAGGATCAACTGCCGCAACCGTGGCCTGAGATACCTGGTTCTGGACACAAGGTGCAGGGGGTAACGTGAGTACACCAACTCAGTAAGTAACAAGCCCAAACTACAAGCTGAGAGGTAGTGGCAAACTTCACCTCAATCATTATAATAGATTATCTAAAACAGTAATGTAGGCATGCTTGCAGTTAAATAAAGAGTTCAAGGGATAAGATAAATGCAGCTTGGAACAGTTTGACATATATAACTCGACTTACCATACATGCCAATGCATCGGCTGTAAGAAATGTACAATGTGCCACCACTCTCAAATGCTCGTCCACTCAGTACTATATATGGCTCACACGACCCAAGGAAGATCCATCCCGGAATATATATATATACATCTCTGACATCAGTCTCTCAATACTGAGGAAGGCCAATCCAGCCCTATGGAAAAGATCCATCTTCAGTTAATAATATCAACCACTCGGTACTGTATATGGCTCAATAGCCCAGGGAAGATCCATCCCAGAATACATATACACATCACTGACATCAGTCGCTCAGTACCAAGGAAACATGCCAATCCAGCCTCATGGAGAAGATCCATCTCCAAATATGAACACTTCGGACAAGATCCATGTCCAGAGATGATCCATCCCTCAAATATCATCTATGCTCACTGGGGGTGTGTTATAAACTCCGGAGGGGCTCCTACAACCCAAGCGTTATCATAAACCAGATCCAGGCATAAATTAATACAACATGCTGCGGCGTACAACCTGATCCCATAATTGTCAGTCATAATCAGGCTCTCGGCCTCACTCAGTCATCACTCTCCAGTCTCTCTCACACGGGCTCACAATGCATGAACTAGCCCGAATCAATGATATAATGTGCCAAACAACAATAACCAAGACTGATACATGATATGATATGCATGAAAAGGACTGAGTATATAATACCAATGAAATACATGAGATGACAGCAATAAACGACCACTCGGGTCTCAACAATATCGGTTCAATGCCTTAACATAATATCTAGCATGATCTCTAACATGTTTACATTAATCACACTGGTAGAAGCACATATATCAACAAGAAGAATCACTAAACGGCGCCATGAAATGAACCAGGTCACATTTCTTACGGTGCGCGGCCGCCACTTGGCATGTGCGTCACCTCAATTCAAATCACATAACACGTAGTTAGAGGTTTCGAAACCTCATAACCAAGTTTGGAAGCGTTACTTACCTCAATCAAGCCAAAACACTACTCTGCAATGCCCTTGCCGCTCGACTCGGCCACCAAATGCTCAGATATCCAAAATCAGTATAACATCATCAATATACGCTAGAGGAATGAACCCCATATGAAAATTATCAATTTAGATCAAAAATCCCAATGTTGGCCAAACCCGGGCCACCGGGCCCACATCTCGAAATCTGACGAAATTCACAAAATTCGACAACCCATTCAACCACGAGTCCAACCATACCAAACTTACTAAATTCCGATAATAATTCGGCCTCCAAATCTTCAAATCTTATATCCCTAGGTCCAAATCCCCAATTTACACCTCAAAAACATGTAATCCAGTCAGATTATTCGATGATAATTCAATATTATGGAGTAGAAATGATCACAAGTGACTTACCTCAAGATTTCCTATGATTTCTTGCTCAAAAATCGCCCCAAGTCGTGTTCTTTCACCCAAAAAAACGTCAAAATGAGCTTTAAAAAAAGGAACAACATTAAAAACCCGATTCTGGTCGCCAAAAGCCAATTCCCGTCACTAAAAGTGCCAAATTTGGTCGCAAAAGGTGCACACTAGATCTGATGCACCAGTAGTCTTTAATTTCACTAAAAAGTCTCAAACTCCATCATACGAACTCGGAATTCGATGATTCTAGTTCCTAGAGTCACAAATAATAACACGAACATAGTCCTTCAATCGAAACTCAAATCGGAGCTCATTGCTCTGTGCGATACCCATTTCGCTCGTTAAACAATTAACTCATGATTCGCGTTAAAAACGTAATTGCGACTTGATGAAATTAGACCAAAATTTCTAGATCACTCCTATAAATCATTATCAAAATCCCAGAAGTCTCGAAATCAAAATTTGATCTCTAGAACTAAAAATGGACCTTTGGATCATTACATGCTTATGCTCAAAACGCCAAAATCTTCCAAAAACTCTTCCAAAATTTATCTGAGCCTCATGGTATCCCAACCAAGTATACTAAAAAGTCCCACAATATGACAAAAACTTAGTCGATGCCTCAAATTACATCAAACAATGCTAAAACCGTGAATCACACCCCAATTCAAGCTTAATGAAACTAAGAACTTTCAAATTCTATATTCGATGCCGAAACCTATCAAATCAAGTTCGATTGACCTCAAATTTTGAACACAAGTCATAAATGATAGTACAAACCTATTCCATCTTCCGGAATTCCATTTCGACCACGATATCAAAATTTCCACTACCGACCGAGAAACACCAAATTTTCAATTTTGTCAATTCAAGCCTAATTCTACCATGAACCTCCAAATCACATTCCGGACGCGCTCCCAAGTCCAAAATCACCTAATGCAGCTAATCAAATCATAAAAATCCAAATCCGAGAGCGAATACTAAAAAGTCAAAACTTGGTCAAACCTTTCAAATTTAAAGCTTCAAATTGAGAATTGTTCTTCCAAATCTATTCCGATTATCCTGAAAACCAAAACCGATAATTTACGTAAGTCATAATACAACATACGTGGCTAGTCATGCCCGAGAACTGGCGAGCTAAGTGCAAATGCTATAAATGATCGGTCAGGTCGTTACAACAGTGCGGTGAATTGTCCGCAAAAGCAGAAGCGCATGTGCGCATGTTGAGTCGCAGAAGCAGAAGGTTAGTGATGAGAACGGAATTTTAGAGTTGACAACAAAAGCGGCACCGTAGATGCGGTTAAGTGACCGCAAATGCGGAATCACTAGGCAGACCTATATTTCAAAGGGTTTGGTCATTTTAAAAAAACGGCAAAATGGCTTCTCGTCCACCTAAACTTGCACCGTATTTTAAAGTCGATATATGAACTTTTGATTTTCCCATTTTACCACCCCCAACTCAACCGATTTCTTATAAGTGAACACCTCTGAACGTTGACTATGCTTATGTGGCAGTAGCACAGTTGACGAGGTCAAAGTGTGTGCTAATCACGCAGAAAAAGAGCGCGACTCGACTTACTATAGCTAAAAATATTAAATCTAAATAAGAAAAAGGAAAAAGTAAGTAAAAGACAAAAAATAAAAAAATCCTAAATCCTAAATCATCCCTCCCGTAACCCCTCTGTTATCTTCTTCCTTACAACCCCCCACCCCTCACCCCCACCCTACTTTCTTTCTTCCCCCAATTTCATTCACTAGTCCCCGGAGCCTCTCCGTCGCTGACCTGTACCATGACCCACCGCTCAAATGAAGCTTTCCTTGATTTTCCGACGAGGGCAGACAAGTAATTGAACTTGTTATTGATAATTGATCAGAACCCAATTTGGGAAATCAAATGGACATTTAGGAATGTTGATGGAATTTCACTCTTATTTTCTTCATTCAATGTAACGGTGCCATAATAATCATAATCAACCACAAAGGAATGATTTAAAAGCATCTCAGCCGTCCATCTCTTACTCGGATCTTTCACAAAGCACTTATCTAAAAAAAAATTCCTTCTTTTGATAATCTCTCTGTGATTTGAGGCAACTGGTTTTTAACTCCAATTGCCATCAATAGTTGTGTAACATCTGAGAATTTCCAAGCTGGAACTCCGGTAACCATCTTATCCACCACACACCCAAGTGCCCATACGTCTGCCGCTGTACCCTGTTCACCGCCGGTGACCATCTCCGGCGACATGTACAATGGGGTACCTCTCAATTCACATCGCAAATTATCATCTTCCTTACTATTGAAAATTGTGGCTGGGCAAAGGAAGGTTTTGGTGGAGTTATGGTGGAAAAGAAAGGAAAGTGAACAAAAATTAAAAATTTGATAAATTGGTTTTAAAAAGGATGGGACCCAGATATTACAAATGTCAAACAATAAATGGTCTTAGTATCTGACGTGGTATTCATGTCAGGCAATTGAGATACGCGCTCTGAGGGAGGGGTTTATTATAAGTACTTTTATCAAGTTGGAGTGTTAAAATGGAAAAATCAGAAGTTTATGTATCGGCTTTAAAATCCGATGCAAGTTTAAGTGGCCCAGAAGCCATTACGCCAAAAAACAATTATTTGGAGTTGCGGAACTCGGTTGGAAGCGAATTTTGGAAGACTTTTCACTACAATTGAAGAGGTAAGTAAAGTTTATTTAATTATGACGATAGATACTGGTTACACATGGATTATTACACCTAGTTTATATGAATTTAAGGTAAGATTAGGCAATTTTCGACTATGATTTTGGAAAGCGAGATTTGATGATTTGAAGATCAATTTGAGGTCGGAATTACAATTCCTCTATACTAACATTGATCATTTAATTTTGCTTGAATACTTTAAAGTCCTCTAAGCTATCACGTTGTTGTCAATTACTTAAAATATTCGGTATCCCCAAAATCCCTTATACTTTATTCTCCTATATATTAAACAATGCGTTAAATTCTTAGATGTGAATCTAGTACATGCTCCTAATTAACTAAAAGTTCTGTCATGTGACATTACACGTGGCTATTTAACTCAGCGTAAAATTCTCTTAAACTAGTTTTTTGTTAGTTACTAACTTAAATTCTCTTGTATCCTAGAAACTCCCTTGAATTATATTTTTCTATATAGTAACAACCCTCATTGAGTTTTTAGAAAAGTGTCTTTATAACTATATTAACTTATGATTTGTACTAAGTGTCGTGCCCCCCTTTTTCCTCGCACGGGTTAGGTATGCGGAGATCGGGTTTCATGACATTTTGGACAACTCCTTAAAGGAAAAGGTTTAAGGAAGAGTCGCCACCTAACGATTTTATGGGGCTTTAGGCCACCTAGAATAACTAACTCATAAACTAGTTTGCATTACCAAAGATTGGGTAAGGGCTTGAAGTTATCCTAAGGGGAAGGTGTTAGGCACCCCTCAAGATCCACAACTATGGGTCCCAGCCAAGTAGTTTTGTGAATTTGGACGGTAAACAAATAGCAAACAAGGCACATGTAAGAGGGGATTTCAAACAAATATAAAATCTTTATTAAGGGTTTTGGGAAAACATTAGGGTAAAACATTTGAGAGAATTATCCTAGGTTTGAAGTAATACGGATCACATCAATGCAATAACCGATAGTCAGAGCTACACATGGTATTAGCGCACCGGTCATCATATCCGTATTCTACCCTTCCTACCCCGCAAAGGCATTTAGAAACGCGTGTATTGGTCACGAAATCTTATTGCGTGCCATTACCCGTCCCATTCTACAAGTCCCGGAGGGTGTTTAGGACAGCTAATCCTACAAGGTGAGTACTGGGCTGAACCCCTATGTTTCAAAGGTAAAATTCTAAGCGACAGATAAAACAATTAGGACTTGCACGTAAGGGATTCACATAAGCAGTTAAGGGGGCTCATACATCCCTCCACAAATAAACACGTAAGATGGCACGTCTCTCACACTAAAGGCCTCAAAGTCAGAACTTAAAACAGGAAGTTTGAGTATGAAAACAGTAGGTTTCAATGAGTTTTAGCAAAGGGAATGAATGATTTGAAGACTCACTAATTTGAAGGCAAAGCAGGATTTTTAAAAAATAAGCAGAGTGATATACAGAAGGGAGTGACTGATTTTGGAAATCTAGTAGTTCAAAACAGAGTAGGGGTCAGCAGTTTAAATGAATTTTAGTAAAAGGGGAGTGAGTGAATAATTTTAGAAACCAGTAGTTTGAAAGCAGAGCAGGGATTTAAATAAACAGAAGGATTTGGTACGTATTTCAGAAAAAAGGGTAAATCTTTTGAAAATCCAGCAGTTCATAAGCAAAGCATGAGTTGAGGGTAGTAACAAACAACAAAGTTCTAAGGGGTTTCAGAAAAGGGGGATTGGTTTTGAAGACCATGTTGATACATGCAATACATAAAACAATTGATTTTGGTTTTAATAAGTATTAGGCCTAAGGTTCGCCTAGGCGTCCGAATAGGTATACTGACTATTCATTTTGCAAAATCAGTGGAAATGCAAGTCTTTAAACTTGAATTTAAAAGACATGTGGTGAGAACAAATATCCTATGAGTATGGTATCTGAGCACGCAGATAGAATATTAAGCATGAAATCGGTTTTAGTTAAAATGCAGAAAAACATTTTTCCAACCATTGAACATATTTCAGCGAGGTTATCAGATACACAGGCAATACAAGAGCGTGATTAAACCTAGTACGTGCCTTTCTAGATGTTCAGCAGAGTACTTAACATAAAAACGTGAGATAGACATGCTGAAAGTAGATCCTAGGGTAACATGGTATCTAATGCACACATTTATACTTGACTGTTATTATGAAACATAAGACATGATTTCTAGATGTGGTAATTGTGATGCAGAGGCAATAACATTACAACAACTGTCCTTATAGTTATTTAACTGTGAACAAGATTTTTAAGATAAACATGAGTACGGTAGAGATGCTGAAGTAAACAACCTAAACATGGCTTCTAATGCATGGCAAGCATGTCCTACGCATGATACTATTGCACACATAGGTGAAGTAAATCCTATAATCATGATTTCTACCCGTACTATATCAAACATGCATAGTCCCCTCCCATATTCACTATCCAGCCCCAAGTGGTTATTTACAGATTATTACAAACCCAGGATAATAAATTACAATACTGAAAGGAAAATAAGAAGCTACTTCTATAGGGAGCCTTCAATCAGGCCCATATCTTCCAACCTCAATCCTTTCGATTTCACATCCCTTCATATTCCGGGTGCGTCAAAGTTCCCTAAGGCCCTCGTGGGTCCCTGGCCAATGCTCGCACCCAGACAATATTGCCAAGCCTTTAATCATGTGCAGTGTGGAAGTACCACCCTCAGTGTGTCAAAGTTCAGAGGGAACTCACGAGGTTCCCTAAGCAATGCTCACACTGAGGGGGTGGAACCTAAGTTTCTAGGAATAGTGTGAAGTGCCAGAAGTGAGTTTGAAAAATAGAAGAGTTTGAAAGAGAGTTCATAAACCAAGGAGTCAGTTTGAAAAAAAAAGTTTCTTTTTTAGAGGAGACAGGTAAGCAGTAGTCTAGAATAACATTTAAAGTACACACAGAATCACAACAGGTTCAGATACTACAAGCAGGGATCAATGGGAGTGGGGACATGTAGAACATATAACTGTAACAATTCAAATAAGGATTTAGGAATGGTTTGGACATGCTCAGAGATTGCTTACTCTGTCATAGACATAAACCAGCCATAAAGGAGTCACATAGAGAGGGTCAGGGGATTGAGGTATAACACAATTGTGAAAGCAGTTAATAGATATGACCAAAACACACATGACAAGGGGATAATAACATGCTGAGTGTATTCTAATTACAGGTTTCACAGAAGATTAAGAACAATAAGAATTGAAACAATTAGAAAATCATGTTGTTGGTGAAACGTTAAAATTAAAAGTAGGACATACTAGTGAAAAGGAAGCAAGCAGAATGAAAGAGCAAGAGAAAGGGCACAATGGTTAGCCTAGGCTTATAGCCGGCTAATAGTAATCAAGAACAAAAGACTAAAATAATAGAGCAGAGAGCTTTAATGTGAGCGAGAGTTCTTAATCACAAGTCTGTCTCTGTGTTTGTGAAAAACTAAGGCTTTTTATAGTTGAAAAACGAGTAGAAAAGTATGGTAAGAATCACAATGGCATGGTAATAAAAGAAGTCAGAATCAATCAGTGTGAAAATTAAAACACGGTTCCCTTAAGTCAAGGGATTTAAAAACTCAAACGGTAAGACATATAGCATATAAGGTAAAATAAAGTCAGCACAAGACTAAATAAGGAAAGGATCAAAGTTTATTAAGTACAGAGTAAACAATCAAGGCTAAGTTCAAAAAATATTCTAATTAAGGAAATAGACAACAAGAATAAAGTACCACATGCGAATCAGTTAATTTTGAATAGAGATTGAGGGTTTAAAGGAAAACCTGTCAATCAAACCCCAAAATATGGAATCCAGAAACAATCAAAGGAGGAGCCACAATTCTATATTCATCATATAAATAGACAAGAATGACCAGACATAGTGAGCAAGCAGGTTAAACAAATGCTAGTAGAAAGATGCAAGTCTGAACAATCGAGATAGACATAAGCACATAGTGGTGGTATGAGTTAAGTTGATAGGACTCAGTAAACATGTTTGAGGCAGATAACCACATAAACGTAAGCAAAGAGAAACGAACATTCATGCCAATATACAGAACCAAACATAGAAGTCTAGAGAAAATTAGGGTTTTTAACACAAGCAAGATAAAAGATAGTAAAATCACAGAATCATCATGATATACAGAGAACAGACTTAAAAGCAAGGAGAAACTCAGTTTAAAACAAGCATAAAAAGGTTCTGAGAAACCCTAGTTTTAAAAAGGAAGTAAAACGTTTAAAAATTGAAGATTCTTAAAGACTGAGTCAAGAACAATGTAAAACATAAAGAAATAGGCTTGAATCGTTAAAATACCAGAGATCTGAGAGGTTTAGGCAAAAATTAGGGTTTCAGGGAGATTTAGAGATAACCGGAGAACCTGCTGTGGAACTCAAAGATCGTGGTGGATATGGCGTGGTCGTGTCCAAAACCCCACCGGAGAGGCCGGAAACAACCAAAGCAGGAGCCCCAGGTGCAAGTCGGCAGGGCCCAGACCCTCGAGGGCTTTAGAGATGAAGGAGGAGACATCATGGAGGCTTGTAGTCGAAAGGATGGTGGTCGGAGATGGCCGGAGGAAGGCGGAGGAGCTTTATCGGAGACGGAGAGACAGAAGTCTCTAGAGACTTAGAGAGAGAGAGAGATGGGAGATAGAGAGATGAAGGGTCTCGACAGAAATGAGGGGTTGGTGAGGGGGGTCGTTTGAATTAATTAAGGTAAGGAAAATCTGGGCCGTTGATCTAATTTGATCAACGACTCAGATTGATTCGGGGTTGGGCCGGGTATGGAATTGGGTTTGGGCTGGGGTTAATTGGGTTAATGAAATCAGATGGGTTGGGTATAATTTTGGCTATGTTTTAAATAAAAGGGGGCTAATTATTAAATATCCATAAAAAGTAGATAAATGATTAGTAAAAATAGCTAATAATTGTATAAAAAATGAAATTAAGTTTAAATAGGTGAAACTACAGTAATTAAATAATATTAAGTGTAAAAAATGCATAAGTTTCGAAGTAAAACAATACAAAGTATTCAATCGGGCTATAATTGTAAAATCACTGTAATTAAAAATTAAATAAGACCCAATTGGCTAATTTGTGAAATAATTGGATTCTAATGGAGAAAAATAGCATACTGAGCTGGGAAACATTTTTGAAATTATTTGTAACATAATTTATGAATAATTATTTAAATATGAAATATTGAATAAACATGAAAATAATTTAATGAAATAGGGAAAATAGAAAAAAATACTCATTATTTTAAAGAGTGATTTTGAAATCTTATATGCAAGTTTGAAAAATAATTTGAGAAAAATTAGGTATCAACACTACGTGTTCAATGTAGTTTACTCATGAGTTTTACTCTCGAATAACTAATGACAATAATACATTTTTAATATTCGCATAAAAAGAAGTTAAACATTATGTTAAAGCAAGGATATATAATGATATATCGCATGTGAGGAGCACCAATATAATATTTTCTTATCACGCTCAAAAGTAGAAGAATGCAGAGGGAACCAACTAAAAGTATTTATTGATTAATAAATTATACATGCATGTTGCATGATAACATAGATACCATAGTCGATAACTCAATATCCTACAGGTTTGACTCATTAGCCCCAAATAAATTTAAGAATTTATATAAAGTTGTAAAATTATATTTATGTGAAAGTTAACTTAGCATAACAACATCATCCACTAAGTTTTTAGTGACGATCTTTAGTGGCGACAGTTCTTGTTGCCACAAAAATACTAGTTTTAGTGGCAACTAGAATAGTTTGCCACTAAATATTATAAATTTAGTAGAGACTTTCATTATCGCCTCAAAAGGTCAGGTTTTAGTGGCGACTTTATCGAGGTCGCCTCTAGTAGTTGCTAAGTTATTATTTTGAAATTTGATGAAAAATAATTTGTAGCGACCTTAAAATTCTCGCCACAAAATTTTATTTGTAGCGACTATATTACTAACCTTATTTTTTTTAGATTATATAGCTAAAACCTAAGAAATAGAAATACGCTGCTAGTGTTTTCTTTGTTTCCCTCATTTCCCCAAATCCCTTCTCCTTTTTCCCAAAACCCTAGCCGATGCAAAAAAATTGTTTTCCCAAATTCCTTCTTCTGCTCTCCCAAAACCCTCAGTACTATTGTTAGATCTAATCGTCGTTCAACTCTCACCTCCTCTCTATGTCAAGTCGTTGTAACGACCCGGTCGGTCGTTCCGAGAGTCCTAGCCCTGTTTTCCCTACTTCTGTTTCATTTTGTGTGGTTCGGCTCTTTTATGTTGTGTTAGGTTGATTGGTTCGGGTTCGGAGTGGTTGTGGAGAGAATTGAGACACTTAGTCTCTTAGGTTGGTTAATTAGTTGGAAAAGTCAACAGAAGTTGACTTATAGGTAAATGATCTCGGAATTAGGTTTTCATGGTTCGAATAGCTTTGTTAGGTGATTTGGGACTTAGGAGTGTGTTCGGAACGTCATTCGGAGGTCCGTGGTAGAATTAGACTTGAATTGGCGAAAGTTGGATTTTTGGTAAATTCTTATCGACAGTGGAAAATTAGCTATCGAGGTCAGAATGGAATTCTGGAAGTTGGAATAGGTTCGTGTTGTCGTTTGTGATGTGTGTGCAAAATTTCAGGTCATTCAGACGTGGTTTGGTTGATTTCAGCATCGTTGGCAAATTTCAGAAGTTTAGAAATTCTTAGGCTTGAGTTTTGGGTCAATTTGGTGTTTAGATGTTATTTTGAGGGTTCCGACGGTTCAAATAAGTTCGGGTGATATTATGTGAGGTGTTGGTATATTTTGTTGAGGCCCCGAGGAGCTCGGGATGATTTTAGATGGCCATCAAGGAGTTAGAACTTTTGAAATCTACTGGTGCTGTTGTTGTTCTGGGTTTTCCGCACCTGCGGATAGGGGATCGCAGGTGCGGTTCTATGGCCGCAGATGCAGAAATTGGCCATGAGGAGAAAAACCGCAGAGGCAGTGATTTGGACGCATATGCGGGACCGCAGGTGCGGTGCCTGAGGCGCAGATGCGGTCCTTGGCGTTTAAGTGAAAACCGTAGGTGTGGTTGAGTGGAACGCAGAAGTGGTTGCGCATATGCGGTGCAAGTGACCGCAGGTGCGGTTTAGCTGGGCAGAACATAAAAATTCCAGCCTTCGCGAATTTGGGCTATTTTTCCACCATTTTTGTTCGGACTTGGAGCTATTTGATAGGTTTGGAGAAGGATTAAAGGGGAATCACTTTGAGGTAATGTTTTTGAACTCAATACTTGATTATATGGTAGATTTTGACTGATTAAGCATTAAAATTTGGGGATTCAAGGGTGAAAATTGGGAAATTAGGGCTTGAAACTTGAGACTAAGAATTGGGTGATGGAGGGGTCATATGAAGTTAGTTTTTGATGAATTTGATATGTATGGACTCGTGAGAGGGTAAGGATTCTGGTTTTTTGATTTTTATCAGATTCCAAGACGTGGGCGCAGGGGTCGGGTTTGGCCAATTTCGGGATTGTTTTATGTAATTTGATAATTTTCGCGTGGGTTTTGTTTCTTTAGCGTATATTGATGGTATAAATCTGATTTTGAATAGATTTAGGAAGATTTGAGACTAAGTCGAGTGGCAACGACATTGCGAAGTAGATTTTCATCCGGTTTGAGGTAAGTAATAATTATAAATTTTGTCCCGAGGGTATGAAACCCCGGATTTCACATCGTTACGCTATTTCGAAGTGGCGCACATTCTAGATGACGAGCGTGTGGAGTGCACCGTCGGGTATTGTGACTTGGTCAATCCCGTAGCAACTATTAAGTTGCGCATTTGACTGGAAACTATATGACATTTTGTGTTTTTGGAAAGTATTACTATGTTTTGGGCTAAATGCCGTATTTGGGACTCGTGCCAAGTTGTTTGGACCCTTTGGGGATTTTTACTATTATTTCCTCACTGTTATGTTTTAAGATTTGCACTCAGTCATGCCATGTTTTACTGATTTCCTAACTCAGTCTTATTTACTCCGTTTTGTTGCATAAAATGATATTTTGGGGCTAAGCACCCTGTTTTACTGATAGCCCGAGTGGCTTGAGAGGGTTCTGACTGAGTGAGGTCGAAGGCCTGTATTGTGAGGATATCATGGGGTCGGGTTGCGCACTGCACTATGTTTTACTGATTTATGATATATGAGGGGTCGAGGGCCTGATAGATCATGCCACGAGATGGCTTATTATAGCGCTTGGGCTATAGGAGCCCCTCCGGAGTCTGTACACCCCCAGTGAGCGCAGGTACCTACTGAGTGCGAGTGCCGAGTGACGAGTGATTGGGAGGCATGAGTGGCTGTGAGGTTGCCCGATGGGCTGATTGTGAGTGATTGTGAGGCATGCCCGAGGGGCTGATACTGAGTATTGTTGTGCCCAAGGGACGGTTTATGATACATGTTTTTGCTCGAGAGGATTTTTATGATTTTTATCACTTTTACACTAAACTTCTTGAATTTCTATTGAAACTGTTGGAAAAATATTCACAAATGATTTTACAGAGATCGTGTTTTAAGCGTGATGATTTGACATATATACTGTTGGAAAGAAAGGATGTAATTACTGTGAATTTATGACGTGTATTTATGTGTTTCTTACTGCTCAGACCTTATTTACATTTATTATTTACTGAGTTGGCATACTCACATTACTCCCTGCACCTTGTGTGCAGATTCAGGTGCCAGGGCATCAGAGTGAGAGTTGGTCTTCCCTGTTTTAGAGTATTCCGGAGATTCACGAGGTAGCTGCACGGCGTCCGCAACCTTGCCTTTCTCCTTCATACCTTTATAGCATTTATTTTATCAAACTTGTATCTTTCTTTTAGTTTCTCATGACTAGTGACTCTGGGATTTTTTGATGTATTTAATGTTTAGTATATCCTTACTGGTATTGAAATGCTTAAACAAAATTTTTTATGAAATATCGGATTAGTAATGTTTTGAGCGAAAGGTTTCTTTATGATATAAGTAGTGAATTAGCTAGCCTAGTATCACGATAGGCGCCATCATGGCCAGGGTGGTTTTGGGGTCGTGACAAGTTGGTATCAGAGCCTAGGTTGCATAGGATTCACCAATCATGAGCAGGTTTAGTAGAGTCTTGTGGATCGGTACAGAGACGTCTGTACTTATCTTCAAGAGGCTGCAGAACCCTTAAGAAAAATCTCACATTCTTGAATTCTTGTCGTGCGAATATGTTGATTCTGGTAACTAAACTTCTGTTATTTCATTCTCTCTCAGATGGTCAGGACACGTTATACTGGACAGGTCGATCAGCCACCAATAGGACCCATGAGGGGTCGAGGCCGCGATCGAGGCCATGGTAGAGGTAGATGTGCGGCCCGCGCAGCAGTCGGGGCAGTACCCATAGACCCGCCTGTTATTCCAGATCACGTCCTAGCCGCAGATGTTCCTGTGGGATCGGCCCACGCACCGACAATGCCTATTGTCATTCCAGGTCTTCAGGAGACCTTAGCTCAGATTTTAACCATGTGCACCAGTCTTGCACATGCGGTCGTTGTTTCTACTACAGGCGCTACTTCTTAGGACCGGGAGGCACTTAGACTCCTGATGCCCGTACACCTGAGCAGGTTATTCAGGGACTTCAAACAATGAGGGCAACTCTAACCCAGCCGGACCCGCTCAGGACTATGTGATTCCAGTCATGCCTGATGACGAACATCGTAGATTGGAGAGGTTTGGTAGACTTCAGCCTCCGACTTTCAGTGGTGCCGAGGGAGAGGATGCCCAAGGTTTCTTATACAAGTGTTAGAGGATTCTTCGTACAACAGGGATATTGGAGACCAGTGGGGTCTCGTTCACTACGTTCCAGTTTTCAGGAGCTACCTTTACTGGGTGGGGGGCTTATGAGAGGAGTAGGACTATTGGTGCAGCGTTCCTTACCTGACAACAATTTTCCATCTCTTCCTAGAGAAGTATGTCCCACAGTCCCGCAGAGAGGAGATGCGCAGGCAGTTTGAGCAGTTGCATCAGGACGATATGACTGTGACGCAGTATGAGATGAGATTTTCAGAGCTTGTCCGTCATGCTATTTGGTTGGTCCCTACAGAGATAGAGGATCAGGAGGTTCGTGGATGGCCTCACATATCAGCTCTGTATTCTTATGACCACAGAGAGGGTATCGGGTGTTACTTTTGAGTAGGTTGTTGATATTGACCGAGAGATTGAGTCGGTTCGTCACCTGGAGGGAAATTAGAGGGAGGCCAAGAGGCCTTGAGGATGTGGTAGCTTTGGTAGTGTTCCCTCTAGGGGCTAGTTCCAGCATAGCAGAGGTCGCCCATTTTGGACTGCTCAGCTAGTTCGCGCAACTTATAGTGGTGCATCATCATGGCATGGTCCTCGTAGTTCTCATCCGAGTTTCCCTTCATTCAATGCCTTTCCAGCCTAGAGTTCATCTCGCGCACCATCAGTTCAGGGTTCATCCATGCTTGGTTCTTCTAGTGGTTATCCTAGTGCGAGAGGTTCCCTTCAGTCCTCGTCTCCAGCACCAAGGAGTTGTTTCGAGTGTGGAGAGTTTGGGCATGTGTAGAGGTAGTGTCCTCGTTGTCATAGGGGTCCGTCTCAGTAGAGGGGTCAGCCCTGGACTTCAGCTCCAGTTACTTCACCACCCGCCCAGCTAACTAGGGGTAGGTGTCAGGAAGCCAGAGGCCGCCCTAGAGGGGAAGGTCGATCAGGTGGAGGCCAGACCCATTTTTATGCACTTCCAGCCATACCTGATGCTATGACCTCAGATACAGTGATTACATGTATTGTTTCAGTTTGTCAACGAGATGCTTCGGTCTTATTTGATCTTAGTTGCACGTATTCCTATGTTTCATCATATTTTGCTCATTTTCTAGATATGCCCCATGAGTCCTTAGTTACATCTGTTCATGTGTCGACTCCGGTGGGCGATACTATTATTGTGGACCGCGTGTATCGGTCATGTGTGGTATCTATTGGGGGTCTGGAGACCCGAGTAGATCTGTTATTGCTTAGCATGGTTGACTTTTATGTGATATTAGGCATGGGTTGGCTATCTCCATGTCATGATGTTCTATATTGTCACACTAAGACTGTTACCTTAGCGATGCCGGGATTTCTGAGGGTTGAGTGGAGAGGTTCTATTGATTATGTGTCGAGTAGGGTGATTTCATACCTGAAGGCTCAAGTTTTGGTGGAGAAAGGGTGTCTGTCTTATTTGGCTTTTGTGAGGGATGTCAGTGTTGAGACTCCCACTATTGATTATGTTCTTGTGGTCCGTGATTTTTCGGATGTGTTCCCTGCAGACCTGTCGGGCATGCCGCCTGACAGGGATTTTGATTTTGGTATTGATTTGGTTCCAGGCACTCAGCCTATTTCTATTCCACCATATCGTATGGAACCGACGGAGTTGAAGGAATTGAAAGAGCAGCTTCAGGAACTCCTAGATAAGGGGTTCATTCGTCCTAATGTCTCACCTTGGGGTGCACCAGTGTTATTTGTGAAGAAGAAGGATGGTTCCATGAGAATGTGTATTGACTATAGGCAGTTGAACAAGGTTACAATCAATAATAAGTATCCCTTGCCTCGTATTGATGATTTGTTTGACCAGCTTCACGGAGTCAGGGTGTTCTCTAAGATTCATTTGAGATCCCGGTATCATCAGCTGGAGATCCGGGATTAGGATATTTCCAAGATGACTTTCAGGACCCGTTATGGCCATTATGAGTTTTTGGTGATGTCTTTTGGGCTGACCAATGCCCCAGCAACGTTCATGCATCTAATGAATAGTGTATTTTAGTCATACTTGGATTCCTTCGAGGATCAGCTGACCAAGTTCGCGCACTTCATTCCCGTTGGTACTACTTACTCTTCTGAGCGGTTAGCTGAGATTTATATCCGGAAGATTGTTCGGTTGCATGGCGTTCCAGTTTCCATCATTTATGATAGAGGTACTCAGTTCACATCGCAGTTTTGGAGGGTCGTGCAGAGAGAGTTGGGTACTCAAGTTGAGTTGAGCATAAATTTTCATCCTCAGATGAACGGGCAGTCCGAGCGCACTATTCAGATATTGGAGGACATGTTGCGCACTTGTGTTATTGATTTTGTGGGTTCATGGGACTAGTTTCTACCACTCGCGGAGTTTGCATGTAATAATAGCTATAGTCGAGTATTTAGATGGCTTCATACGAGGCATTATATAAGAGGAGGTGTAGATCTTCGGTCGGTTGGTTTGAGCCGGGTGAGGCTAGAATCTTGGGCACAGATTTAGTACAGGATGCTTTAGATAAAATGAAGTTGATTCAGGAGCGGCTTCACACGACGCAGTCTAAGAAGAAGAGCTATGTGGACAGGAAGGTCCAGGATGTATCTTTCATGGTTGGGGAGAAGGTTCTGCTGAAGGTGTCACCCATGAAGGGTGTTATGCGATTTGGGAAGAGGGGCAAGTTGAGTCCCCGATTCATTGGGCCTTTTGAGGTGCTTCAGAGGGTAGGGGAGGTGGATTATAAACTTGCTTTGCCACCCAGCTTGTCGAGTGTGAATCTCGTGTTTCATGTTTCCATGCTTTAGAAATATGTGGGTGACCCGTCTCATATTTGGACTTCATCACGGTTCAGCTAGAGGGTGATATGACTTATGAGGTGGAGCCAGTAGCTATTTTGGGTCGTCAGGTCCGAAGG
This sequence comes from Nicotiana undulata, assembly GCA_005239495.1. NCBI lineage: Eukaryota > Viridiplantae > Streptophyta > Magnoliopsida > Solanales > Solanaceae > Nicotiana > Nicotiana undulata. Next base: position 14,978 of record MDKH01071994.1, on the reverse strand, counting down.
TTGAGGTCAAAGGATATAACTTCAGTTAATGTGCAGTGGAGAGGGCAACCGGTGGAGGAGGCCACCTGGGAGACCGAGCGAGAGATGTAGAGCAGATATTCACACCTATTTGAGAGTCCAGGTATGTTTCTAGACCCGTTTGAGGATGAATGTAACGACCCAGTCGGTCGTTCCGAGAGTCTTAGCCTCGTTTCCCCTACTTCTGCTTCATTTTGTGTGGTTCAACTCTTTTGTGTTGTGTTAGGTTGACTGGTTCGGGTTCGGGTTCGGGTTCGGAGTGGTTGTGGTTGTGGAGAGAAATGAGACACTTAGTCTCTTAAGTTGGTTAATTAGTTGAAAAAGTCAACCAAAAGTTGACTTATAGGTAAATAATCTCGGAATTGGGTTTTTATGGTTCAAATAGATTCGTTAGTTGATTTTTGGCTTATGAGTGTGTTCAGAACGTCATTCAGAGGTCCGTGGTAGAATTAGGCTTGAATTGGCGAAAGTTGGATTTTTGGTAATTTTCGGTCGGCAGTGAAAATTAGCTATCAGGGTCGGAATGGAATTTTGGAAGTTGGAATAGGTTTGTACTATCGTTTGTGATGTGTGTGCAAAATTTCAGGTCATTGGGACGTGGTTTGGTTGGTTTCAGCATCGTTGGCGAATTTCAGAAGTTTAGAAATCCTTAGGCTTTAATTTTGGGTCAATTTGGTGTTTTGATGTTGTTTTGAGGGTTCCTAGGGTTCGAATATGTTGGGGTGATGTTATGTGAGGTGTTGGTATATTTGGTTGAGGCCCCGAGGGGCTCGGGATGATTTCGGATGGCCATCAGGGAGTTAGAACTTTGAAAATATGCTGGTGCTGCTGCTGTTCTAATTTTTCCGCACCTGCGGAAGGGGGATCACAGGTGAGGCGATTGCAGGTGCGGTTTTGTGGCCACAAATGTGAAAATTGGCCATGAGGAGAAGAAACGCAGATGCGGTGATTTGGATGTATCTGCGGGACCGCAGATGCGGTGCTTGGGGCGCAGAAGCGGTCTTGTGCGTTTAAATGAAAACCGCAGGTGCGGTTGAGTGGACCGCAGAAGCGGTATTGCAGGTGAGGTGGAAGTGGCCGCAAATGCGGTTTAGCTGGGCAGAACATATAAATTCCAGCCTTCGCGAATTTGGTCTATTTTTCCACCATTTTTGTTCGGAATTGGAGCTTTTTGAGAAGGTTTGGAGAGGGATTCAAGGGGAATCACTTTGAGGTGATATTTTTGAACTCAATACTTGATTCTATGGTAGATTTTGACTGATTAAGCATGAAAATTTGGGGATTTAGGTAAAAATTGGGAAATTAGGGCTTGAAACTTGAGACTAAGAATTCGTTGATTGAGGGGTCAAATGAAGTTAGTTTTTGATGTATTTGATATGTATGGACTCGTGAGAGGGTAAGGATTCTGGTTTTGTGATTTTTATCGGATTCCGAGACGTGGCCCGGGGGTCTAGTTTGGCCAATTTCGGGATTTTTGACGTAATTTGATAATTTTTGCGTGGTTTTTATTCCTTCAGCATATATTGATGGTATGAATCTGATTTTGAATAGATTTGGGGAGATTTGAGGCCGAGTCGAGCGACAAGGGCATCACAGAGTAGATTTTCATCCATTTTGAGGTAAGTAATGATTGTAAATCTTGTCCTGTGGGTATAAATGACGAGTGTGTGGCATGCACCGTTGGGGATTGTGACTTGGTCCGTCCCGTAGCAACTACTAAGTTGCACATTTGACTGGAAACTATATGACATTTTTTGTTTTTGGAAAGTATTACTATGTTTTGGGTTGAATGCCATATTTAGGCCTCGTGCCAAGTTGTTTGGACCCTTTGGAGCTTCTTACTATTATTTCCTCACTGTTATGTTTTAAGATTTGCACTCAGTCATGCCATGTTTTACTAATTTCCTAACTCAGTCTTATTTACTCCGTTTTGTTGCATAAAATGATATTTTGGGGCTAAGCACCCTGTTTTACTGATAGCCCGAGTGGCTTGAGAGGTTTCTGACTGAGTGAGGTCAAAGGCCTGTGTTGTGAGGATATCATGGGGTCGGGTTGCGCACTGCACTATGTTTTACTGATTTATGATATATGAGGGGTCGAGGGCCTGATAGATCATGCCACGAGATGGCTTGTTATAGCGCTTGGGCTGTAGGAGCCCCTCCGGAGTCTGTACACCCCCAGTGAGCGTAGGTACCTACTGAGTGCGAGTGCCGAGTGACGAGTGAATTGGAGGCATGAGTGGCTGTGAGGTTGCCCGAGGGGCTGATTATGAGGCATGCACGAGGGGCTGATCCTCAGTGATGTTATGCCTGAGGGGCGGTTTATGATACATGTTTTTACCCGAGAGGCTTTTAATTATGTTTATCACTTTTACTCTAAACTTCTTGAAACTGTTGGAAAAATATTCACAAATGATTTTACAGAGGTCGGCTTTTAAGCGTGATGATTTGACATATATACTGTTGGAAAGAAAGGCTATACTTACTGTGAATTTATGACGTGTATTTGTGTTTCTTATTTCTCATACCCTATTTACATTTATTACTTACTGAGTTGGTGTACTCACATTACTCCATGCACCTTGTGTGCAGATTCAGGTGTCTGGGCATTAGAGTGAGAGTTCGTCTTCCCTGTTTCAGAGTATTCCGGAGATTCGCGAGGTAGCTGCATGTCGTCCGCAGCATTGCCTTTATCCTTTCTACCTTTATAACATTTATTTTCTCAGACTTGTATCTTTCTTTAAGTTGCTCATGACTAGTGACTCCGGGATTTTGTGCTGCATTTATTGTTTAGTATATCCTCGCTGGTTTTGAAATGCTTAAACGAGTATTTTTACGAAATATCGGATTAGTAATGATTTGAACGAAAGGTTTCTTTATGGTATAAGTAGTGAATTGGCTAGACTAGTATCACGATAGGCGCCATCACAACCAGGATGGTTTTGGGGTCGTGACAGTCTGGTTGTTAAAAGACTCAGAGTTGAAAGGTGTGACCGTATCATGAAATTTTGGAAAACGTCTGTCACGACCCCAAATCAATAAGGGTCGTGATGACGCCTATTGTGAAACTAGGCTAGCTCCCTAACACAATGAAATCAATATTTTCTGTTATATATATATAGTCTCATATTCTAATAAAGATTCACCTTTTAAGACAAGTTCAACAAGAATAATAACCAAGCGATCAAATCTAACACCGCCCCAAACCTCTCGAGTCAACTGTCATGAGCATCTAAAGCAGTAAATACAATGTATAAGATGTGACTTTGCTACTAATACAGGTCCAAAAGTACGAAAAGTCTATGAACTGGGAAAGGAAATAAGGTAAGATGTGGACACTGAGCAGCTACCTCGATCCTTGATCAACTCCAATGCACATGAAAGGCAACTAGTAAGCTGGACCGGTACCTAGATCTGCACATAGAGGTGTAGGGAGTAACATGAGTACGCCAACTCAGTAAGTAACCAAAGTAACTAAAAACTTGAGTGCAGTGACGAGCATTTACAAATCATAATTTCATAAACAGTAATTCAACTTTTATTAGAAAGGGCTTAGTATAAACAAGAGTGAGAAAAGCAATAAATTTCACTATGTAGCATCCTTTCAGGCACATTATCACTCATAACAAGGTCTCTCAGTCACTCATGAACCCATTATCATAATTCCATGCTCACACTCAGCACTCTTAATCAACAAGTACTAGTTATCCACACAACTGTTGCGGCGTGCAACCCGATCCACCTAAAATATGTTGTTGCGTGCATCCCGATACAAATAATCTGGGCGAACTAGCTGAGGAGGCCTAAATGGGCGGCCTCTACTGTGCTGAAACTACCCTCTGGAAGGAGTACCACTGAAACTGCAAGATCCACGAGGCCTCTTGGCCTCTCTCTCCTCTCGCTCCTGGTGGCGAATTGACTCAATATCTCGAGAAATATCAACAACCTGCTCGAAGGTAGCACCTGATACTCTCTCCCTAGCCATCAAAATACGGAGCTGATAAGTGAGGCCATCCACGAACCTCTTCATCCTCTCCCTATTTGTAGGGACTAACTCAGTAGCATGACGAGCCAACTCTGAAAACCGCATCCCCTACTACGTCACTGATAGCTGTCCTAACGCAGTTGCTCAAACTGCCTACGCTGCTCCTCCCGGTGGGGAACATACTTCTAAAAAAAATATTGGAGAACTACTGCCAGGTGAGTGGAGCTGCACCAACAGGCCTATGCCTCTCGTAAGACTCCCACCAAGTAAAGGCAGCCCAGGAAATTGAAAAGTAGCAAACGAGACCCCACTGGTCTCCAGAATCCATGCAGTACGAAGCATCCTCTGACATTTATCAAGAAAACCCTGGGCATCCTCGCCCTCAGCACCGTTGAATGTCGGAGGCTGAAGTCTACTAAACCTCTCCAGCCGACGCTGCTCACCATCTGGCATAGTTGGAACCACAAAGTCTTGAATTGGAGCAACCGGCTGGGCTGGAACTGCCCCTGGTGTCTGAAGGCCCTGAGTAACCTTCTCAGGTGTACGGGCAGCTGGAGTCTGAGTGACTCCCCCGACCAGAGATATAGCGGCAGTAGTAGATACAACGACTGCCCGAGCAAGGCTGGTACATACGGTCAAGATCTGGGCCAGAGTCCCCAGAAGACCCGAAATAACAATGGGCACTGTCGGTGCCTGCGTTTGTCCCGGTGGAATATCCGCGGCGAGAACCTGATCCTGAATGGTAGGTGGATCCACTGGTAGTGCCCCGGCTGCTGCACGGGCTGGTCCCCTACCTCTACCACGGCCTCGACCGCAGCCTCGACCTCTCGCTGGTCTAGCTGGTGTATGTTCACCCTGATCGATAGTGTGTGTCCTCACAATCTGTGAGAGAAAGAAACAACAGAAGTTTAGATTTCCATATCAACGAAATGGCACGATGGAATTCAAGAAGATGAGATTTTTCCTAAGGGTTCTGTAGCCTCTCGAAGATAAGTACAGACGTCTCTGTACCGATCCGCAAGACTTTACTAAACATGACCATGACCGTTGAGTCCTATGTAACCTAGTGCTCTGATACCAACTTGCCACAACCCCAAATCAATAAGGGTCGCGATGGCGCCCATCGTGAAACTAGACTATCCCTCTAACACAATGAAATCAATATTTTCCGTTTATATATATATATATATATATATATATATATATATATTCTAATAAAGATTCACATTTTAAGACAAGTTCAGCAAGAATAATAACCAAGCGATCAAATCTAACACCACCCTAGACCTCTCGAGTCAACTGTCATGAGCATCTAAAACGGTAAATACAATTTATAAGATGTGACTTTGCTACTAATACAGGTCCAAAAGTACGAAAAGTATATGAACTGGGAAAGGAAAGAAGGTAAGCTGTAGACGCTGAGCACCTACCTCGATCCTTGATCAACTCCAATGCACGTGAGAAGTCAACTAGCAAGTTGGCCCGCTACCTGGAACTGCACACAGAGGTGCAAGGAGTAACGTGAGTACGCCAACTCAGTAAGTAACCAAAGTAACTAAAAACTTGAGTGCAATGACGAGCATTTACAAATCATAATTTCATAAAACAGTAATTCAACTTTTATTAGAAAGGGCTCAGTATAAATAAGAGTGAGAAAAGAAATAAATTTCACAATGTAATAGCCTTTCAGGCACAATATCACTCATAACAAGGTCTCTCAGTCACACGTGACCCCATTACCATAATTCAATGCTCACACTCAGCACTCTTACTGAACAAGTACCAATTATCCACACAACTGCTGCGGCGTGCAGCCCGATCCACCTAAAATATGTTGCGGCATGCAGCCCGAACCAAAAAATATATGCTGCGGCGTGCAGCCCGATCCACATAGTAGTCGACTGCGCTCACTAGGGGTGTACAGACTCTGGGAGGGGCTCCTACTGCCCAAGCGCTATATTGCTGCGGCGTACAACCTGATCAAATATATATATGTTGCGGCGTGTAGCCTGATCCATATAATATCTGCTATGGCGTGCAGCCCGATCCATAACTATCCTCACATACTCGGCTCTTGGCCTCACTCACTCATCCTCTCAAGACACTCGGGCAAAGCATCTCAACATCACGGGACTCAGCCCAAAATACCCCGTAGTATTCTAACACAGTGTGATAGCAGTGAAATAACAACAAGTAATAAACATGACTGAGTTCATAATTTTTCTATCCAAAATAGTGTGACAATAGTGTAAAAATACCCCTGAGGGTCTAAACAGATCGGCACAAGGCCCAAACCATGGCATACTGCCCATAATATAATATAAGCCTCGAAAATACAAGATATCTTATGATTTTAAATCAAGTATGCGGCTTAATAGCCGCTACGGGACTGACCAAGTCACAATCCCTATCGCTGCATGCCCATACGCTCGTCACCTAGCATGTGCATCACCTCATTTACCAAAACAATGCAAAATACCAGGGTTTCATACCCTCAGGTCTTGAGTTACAATCGTTACTTACCTCAAACCGGTCCAAAAACTACTCCGCGGTGATCTTGGACCTCGAATCGGCTCCCAAATACTTTGATTCTATCAAAATCAGATAAATAGCATCAAAATATGCTAGGGAGACGAATCCCATTCGAACATTATCACAATTAGGCACAAATCCCGAAATTGGCCAAACCCGACCCCCCGGGCCCATATCTCGGAGTTTGATACAAATCACAAAACTAGAATCCTTATTCCCTCATGAGTCTACCCATTTCAAATTTACCAAAATCTGACCTCAATTGCCCACTCAAATCATCAAAAGAAATTCTCAAACTTTCCTCCCATTTCCCCCCAATTTCTAGTCTAATTCCTCAATATAAATGATAAAATTCAAGGCGAAATCATGGAATTAACCAAATGTGATTGAAGAACACTTACCTCAAGAACTCTACTGAAAATATCTTCAATATCCACCTTCTCCCGAGCTCTCTAATGGGTTTTTGCAAAAATAGAATAAACCCTCGTTTTGAACTTAAAAAGAATCTGCCCAGGGAATTACTCACTGCGATCGCGGAACTCCTCATGCGATCGCGAAGAACAAATATGTTGCCCCACAAAATTACCCTACGCGATCGGAGACATCAACACGCGATCGCGATTCAACGAGACTCAAACCCACACGATTGCAAACCCCTTCACGTGATCGCGAGCGTAGCCATCCCGACCCCACTCGCACCCTTCCTTCTACGCAACCGCAAACAAGGTCACGCGTTCGCGAAGACCAAAGACTTCCCTCACACGCGATCGCATCCTCCCTTATGCGATCGCATAGCACAACTTATCTATCCCTCTCCACTAAGACTACGCGATCGCAGGAATCCCTACGCGATCACGTAAGAGAAAACCAAAACCAAAACACTAGAAAAATCTGCCATCTTTCAAGACCAAAAATTGATCTGTTAACCACCCGAAACTCACCCGAGGCCCTCAGGACCTCAACCAATCATACCAACACATCGCATAACCTTATTCAAACTTAATCGAGCCTTCAAAACACAAAAAACAACGCAAAACACCAAAATCACATCGGATTCAAGCCTATGAACTTTGAAATTTCTAAATCTCACCAAAGATGCCGAAACCATCCAAAACACTTCCGATTGACCTGAAAATTTGCACACACCTCCAAAATGACATTACGAACCTGCTCCAACTCCGGAATCCCATTTTGACCCCGATAGCTTATTTTTCATTGCCGACCAGAAATCTCCAAAAACTAACTTTCGTCAATTCAAGCCTAATTTTACACCGGACATCCATTTCACATTCCAAACACACTCATAAGTCCCAATTCACCTAACGAAGCTATCCGAGACATAAAATATAAATTTCGAGGTCGTTTACCAATAAGTCAACTTCCAGTTGACTCTTTCCATTATTAAGCCAGTTTAAGAGACTAAGTGTATCAATTCTCACCACGACTACTCCGAACTAGAACCAACCGACCCTGTCACATCATAAACATACTAAACAAAGCATGACAAGGCAGAAATAGGAATGGCGGGGCTAATTTCACGTAACGATCGGTCGGGTCGTTACATTCTCCCCCTCTTAAGCAAATGTTCGACCTCGAACGGGTCTAGAAACATACCTAGGGTCTCAAATAAGTGAGGATATCTGATCCGCACCCCTACTCGGTATCCCAAGTGGCCTCCTCCACTGGCTACCCTCTCCACTGCACCTTCACTGAAGCTATATCCTTAGACCTCAACTTTCTGACCTGACGACCCAAAATAGCCACTAGCTCTACCTCATATGACATATCACCCTCAAGCTGAACTGTGCTGAAGTCCAAAATATGAAACGGGTCACCAATATACTTCCGGAGCATCGAAACATGGAATACCGGATGAACACTCGATAAGCTGGGTGGAAAGGCAAGTCTATAAGCCACATCTCCAATCCTCTGAAGCACCTCAAAAGGCCTAATGAACCGGGGACTCAACGTTGCCCTCTTCCCGAACCTCATAACACCCTTCATGGGTGACACCTTCAACAGTACCTTCTCTCCCTCTATGAAAAACATATCCCGGACCTTCCGGTCCGCATAACTCTTCTGCCTAGGCTGCGCCGTGCAAAGCCGCTCCTGAATCAACTTCACCTTATCCAACACATCCTGAACCAAATTTGTGCCCAATAGCCTAGCCTCGCCCGACTCAAACCAACCAACCAGAGATCTACACCTCCTACCATATAAAGCCTCATACGGAGCCATCTAGATACTCGACTGATAACTGTTATTATATGCAAATTCCGTGAGTGGCAGAAACGGGTCCCATGAACCCCCAAAATCAATGACACAGGCACGCAACACGTCCTCCAAAGTCTGAATAGTACAATCTGACTACCCGTCGGTCTGAGGGTGAAACACTGTGCTAAACTCAACCTGAGTACCTAACTCTCTCTACACGACCCTCCAGAACTGAGATGTGAACTGAGTACATTTGTCACAAAATGATAGAAACTGAGACCTATGCAATCGGACAATCTCCCTGATATAAATCTCAGCCAACCGCTCTGAAGAATATGTAGTACCAACAAGAATGAAGTCCGCGGACTTGGTCAACCGATCCACAATAACCCATATAGCATCAAACCTCCTCGAAGTCCGTTGGATCCCAACTACGAAGTCCATGGTAATCCGCTCCCACTTCCACTCCGGAATATCTAACCTCTGAAATAACCACCTGGCCTCTGGTTCTCATTGACCTGCTGACAGTTGAGACACCGAGCCACAAACTCAACAATATCCCTCTTCATCTGCCTCCACCAATAATGTTGTCTCAGATCCTGATACATCTTCGCGGCACCCGGATGGATGGAATACCGCGAGCTATGGGCCTCTGCTAAAATCAACTCTCAAAGACCATCCACATTGGACACACAAATCCGACCCTGCATCCTAATGACCCCATCTTCACCAATAGCCACACCCCTGGCATCACCTCGATGGACCCTTTCCTGAAGAACTAATAAGTGTGGATCATCATACTGGCGTGCTCTGATATGATCATAAAGAGAAGACCTGGAGGATACACAAGCCAAAACTCGTGGGAGCTCTGACAAATCCAATCTCACCAACTGACTCGCAAAAGCCTGAACATCAAGTGCTAAAGGTCGCTCTGCTGCTGGAAGGTAGGCTAGACTCCCCAAACTCTCTGCTCTGCGATTAAGGGCATCGGCCACTACATTGGCCTTCCCCGGATGACATAGAATAGTGAGGTCATAATCCTTGAGAAGCTCCAACCATCTCCTCTGACGCAAATTCAGATCCTTCTGCTTAAGCAAATACTGCAAACTACGGTGATAAGTGAAATATCACAATGTACTCCATAAAAATAATGACGCCAAATCTTCAAGGCGTGGACAATGGCTGATAGATCAAGATCGTGCACTAGATAATTCTTCTCGTGAACCTTAAACTGTATGGACACATAGGCTATCACCTTACCGTCCTGCGTCAATACCGCTCCAAGGCCAACTCTCGAGGCATCACAGTAAACTGTATAGGAACCTGAACCCGCAGGCAAAACCAACACCGGAGCTGTAGTCAAAGCTGACTTGAGCTTCTGAAAGCTCTCCTCACACTCCTCAGTCCACCTGAGCGGAGTACCCTTCTGGGTCAGTCTGGTCATAGGTGTTGCAATCGATGAAAATCCCTCTATAAAACGGCGATAGTAACCTGCCAAACCAAGGAAGCTACGGATCTCGGTAGCTGATGACGGTCTAGGCCAACTCTGCACCGCCTCCACCTTCTTCAGATCTACTTTGATCCCATCACAAGACAACACATGGCCCAAGCATGCCACTGAATCAAGCCAGAATTCACACTTCGAAAACTTTACATACAACCTCTTCTCCCTCAGAGTCTGAAGCACAATCCTCAAATGTTGTTCACGATCCTCCAGAGATCAGGAATATACTAAGATGTCGTCAATAAACACGATGATGAAGGAATCAAGATAAGGTCGGAACACACTGTGCATCAAGTGCATAAAGGTTGCTGGGGCATTGGTAGCCCAAATGACATGACAAAAAACTCATAATGATGATATCTAGTCCTGAAAGCAGTCTTCGGGATGTCAGAATCTCGAATCTTCAGCTGATGATACTCGGATCTCAAGTCAATCTTAGAGAACACTCTGGCTCCATGAAGCTTCTCAAACAAATCATCAATACGAGGCAAAGGATACCGGTTCTTCACCGTGACTTTGTTCAGATGCCGATAATCAATACACATACGCATAGAACCATCATTCTTCTTCACAAACAACACCGGTGAACCCCAATGTGACACACTAGGCCAAATGAACCCCTTATCTAGGAGTTCCTGAATATGCTCTTTCAATTCCTTCAACTCCACTGGTGCCATATGATAAGGAGGAGTAGAAATAGGCTGAGTGACTGGCACCAGATTGATACCAAAATCAATATCTCTGTCAGGTGGCATGCCTGGCAGGTATGCAGGAAACACGTCCGAAACATCACAGACCACAAGAACAGAATCAATAGCGGGAGTCTCACTACTAACATCCCTCACAAAATCCAGATACGATAAACATCCATTCTCAACCATACGCGGATCCTTCAGGTAAGAAATCACCCTACTAGGCACATACTCAGAAGAACCTCTCAACTCAACCCTCGGAACTCCAGGCATAGCCAAGGTCACGGTCTTAGCGTGACAATCAAGAACAACATGACACGGAGATAGCCAATCCATGCCCAATATCACATCAAAATCAACCATGCTAAGTAACAATAGGTCCACTCGGGTCTCCAGACACCCAATAGATACCACACACGACCGATACACACGGTCCAGAACAATAGTATCGCCTATTGGAGTCTACACATGAACATATGTAACTAAAGACTCATGGGGCATATCCAGAAAATGGGCAAAATATGATGAAACATAAGAATATGTGGAACCATTGTCAAATAAGGCTAAAGCATCTCAGTGACAGACTAAGATAATACCTGTGATCACTGCATCGGAGGCCATATCATCTGGCCTTGCTGGAAGTGCATAGATACGGGCCTGACCTCCACCTGCTCTACCTTCTCCTCTAGGGCGGCCTTTAGTTGACTGACTTCCACCCCTAGCTGCCTGGGTAGGTGGTGAAGTAACTGGAGCGAAAGTCGAAGGCTGGCTCCTCAACTGAGATTTACCTCCAAGAAGATGAGGACACTACCTCCTCATATGCCCGAACTCTCTGTACTCATAGAAACTCCCTGGTGCAGGAGACGGGGACTGAAGGGAACCCCTGGAACCAAAATAACCACCTGAAGAACCATGCATGGAGGAACCCTGAATAGATGGTGCCCGAGATGAACTCTGAGCTGGGAGAGCATTGAATGACGAACGGACTGGGTGAGAACTGCGGGGACCCTACCCCGATGATGCGCCACTATAAGCTGGGCGAACTAGCTGAGGAGGCCTAAATTAGCGACCTCTACTGTACTGAAACTGCCCTCTAGAAGGAGTAACACTGAAACTGCCATATCCACGAGGCCTCTTGGCCTCTCTCTCCTCTCGCTCCTGGCGGCGAGCTGACTCAATATCTCGAGAAATATCAACAACCTGCTCGAAGGTAGCACCTGATACTCTTTCCATAGTCATCAAAATACGAAGCTGATAAGTGAGGCCATCCACGAAACTCCTGATCCTCTCCATATCAGTAGGGACTAACTCAGTAGCATGACGAGCCAACTCTGAAAACCGCATCTGATACTGCGTCACTAATAGCTTTCCTGACGCACCTGCTCAAACTGCCTACCCTGCTCCTCCCGGTGAGATTGGGGAACATAATTCTCCAAAAAAATAGTGGAGAGTTGCTGCCAGGTGAGGGGTGCTGCACCAACATGCCTACGCCTCTCATAAGACTCCTACCAAGTAAAGGCAGCCACAGAAAATTGAAAAGTAGCAAACGAGATCCCACTGGTCTCCAGAATCCCTGCAGTACGAAGCATCCTCTGACATTTATCCAGAAAACCCTGGGCATCCTCGCCCTAAGCACCGCTGAAGGTCGGAGGCTGAAGTCTACTAAACCTCTCCAGCTTGCGTTGCCCACCATCTGGCATAGCTCGAACCACAAAGTCCTGAAATGGAGCAACCGGCTGAGCTGGAACTTCCCCTGGTGTTTGAAGGCCTTGAGTAACCTTCTTAGGTGTTCGGGCAGCTGGCCCGGCCTGAGATATATTGGCAGTAGTAGATACATCGACTGCCTGAGCAAGGCTAGTACATACGGTCAAGATCTGAGCCAGAGTCTCCTGAAGACCCGAAATAACAATGGACACTTTCGGTGCCTGAGTGTGTCCCGATGGAATATCCGCGGCGGGAACCTGATCCTGAATGGTAGGTGGATCCACTGGTACTGCCTCGGCTGCTACACGGGTTGGTCCCCTACCTCTACCACGGCCTCGACCTCTCGCTGGTCTAGCTGGTGTCTGGTCACCCTAATCGGTAGTGCGTGTCCTCACCATCTGTGAGAGAATGAAATAACAGAAGTTTAGATTTCCAGAATCAACAAAATGGCACGACGGAATTGAAGAAGATGAGATTTTTCCTAAGGTTTCTATAGCCTCCCGAAGATAAGTACAGACATCTCCGTACCGATCTGTAAGACTCTACTAAACCTGCAAATGACCTTTGAGTCCTATGTAACCTAATGCTCTGATACCAACTTGTCACGACCCCAAATCAATAAGGTCCGTGATGGTGCCTATGTTAAACTAGGATAGCCCTCTAACATAATGAAATCAACATTTTGCCGTTATATTTATATATATATATATATATATATATATATATATATATATATATATATATATATATATATATATATATATATATATATATATATATAGTCTCATATTCTAATAAAAATTCACTTTTAAGACAAGTTCAGCAAGAATAATAACCAAGTGATCAAATCTAACACCGCCCCTGACCTCTCGAGTCAACTGTCATGAGCATCTAAACAGTAAATACAATGTATAAGATGTGACTTTGCTACTAATACAGGTCCAAAAGTATGAAAAGTCTATGAACTGGGAAAGGAAAGAAGGTAAGATGTGGACGCTGAGCAGCTACCTCGATCCTTGATCAACTCCGATGCACGTGAGAAGTCAACTAGCAAGTTGGCCTAGTACCTGGATCTGCACACAGAGGTGCAGGGAGTAATGTGAGTATGCCAACTCAGTAAGTAACCAAAGTAACTAAAACTTGAGTGCAGTGACGAGAATTTACAAATCATAATTTCATAAAACAGTAATCCAACTTTTATTAGAAAGGGCTCAGTATAAACAAGAGTGAGAAAAGCAATAAATTTCACAATGTAACAGCCTTTCAGGCACAATATCACTCATAAAAAAGTCTCTCAGTCACTCGTGACCCCATTATCATAATTCCATGCTCACACTCAGCACTCTTACTTAACAAGTACCAGTTATCCACACAACTGTTGCGGCGTGCTGCCCGATCCACCCCTCTTGGCGAAAAGTCAAGAAATCCGCAAAAAAGAAAATTGAATTTAATTAGGCTACTTTAGGGGATAGAGAATATGATATAGGGAATATAGATTCTTTCGCATCTCGATTCAGTTTTTGAAAAACAAATGATTCATCGAAGAAAAAAATGAGAAACAAGAATCACATTCCAGCTAACATTTTGATTTTAAACAGAACCTTGTTAAAAAACCAATGTTGCGGCGTGCAGTCCGATCCAAAAAATATATGTTGCGGCGTGCAAACCGATCCATATAGTAGTCAACTGCTCTCACTGGGGGTGTACAGTCTCCGGGAGGGGCTCCTAACCCAAGCGCTATATTGTTGCGGCGTGCAGCCCGATCCAATATATATATGCTGCGGCGTGCAGCCCGATCCATATAATATCTGCTGCGGCGTGCAACCCGATCCATAACTATCCTCACATACTCGGCTCTCGGCCTCACTCACTCATCCTCTCAAGCCACTTGGGCAACTCATCTCAACATCACGAGACTCAGCCCAAAATACCCCACATTATTCTAAAATAGTGTGATAGCAGCGAAATAGCAACAAGTAATAAACATGACCGAGTTCATAAATTTTCTATCAAAAATAGTGTGAGAATAGTGTACAAATACCCCTGAGGGTCTAAACAGATCGGCACAAGGCCTTAACCATGGCATACTTCCCATAATATAATATAAGCCTCGAAAATACAAGATATCTTATGATTTCAAATCAAGTACGCGGCTTAATAGCCAATACGGGACGGACCAAGTCACAATCCCTATCGCTGCACGCCGACACGCTCGTCACCTAGCATGTGCGTCACCTTATTTACCAAAACAATACGAAATACCGGGATTTCATACCCTCAGGTCTAGAGTTACAATCGTTACTTACCTCAAACCGGCCCGAAAACTACTC